>JXCR01146456.1:96917-113586 GCA_002079205.1 Phalaenopsis hybrid cultivar
ATAAAAAACATATATATATATATATATATATATATATATATAATTGTGTCACGTATCCCGACCTGTTAGTTGACATCCACGGTATAAGACCCCTCAGGTCAAACGTTTGAATCCTCTCTAGCACAGTTGGCCTTAAGGAGGTGTTACTCGAATTGTTAGACACACTAGATGTGGCTGGAGGCTTATATAATAGCCTCTGGTCATTCCTTTTTAATATATATATATATATATATATATCCTTTTTAANACTGTAAGTCCGCTAAGGTCACGGGTTCAAGCCTTAGTAATGCTGAGTTCTGGAATATTTAGAATATTTAGGCACATGGCGCGGGCTCTCATCATGGGGCCAAGCATATGAGAATTCGGTATTTGGGCTACTGCCAAATACCGATTTCCTTTAAAAAAAAAGCAATATATATAGTTATAATTATAGTTTTTACCGTACTTAAGAGGGCTTATGAGAGAGTATCACATGAATTGATTTGGTGTATTTTAAGTTAGAATGGTATCTACTAAATAAATGTTAATGTTATAATTGAAAAGACTTATGATAGAATATTGACTAGTATTTGAACTAGTTGTAGAGTGACCCAAATATTTTTAATTGTTGCATGTTGACATCATAGAGGGAAACTATGATCAATTTTAGTGATTGTAATATTAAAAATAATAACCAAATGTTTTATTTTTATTACCGCATTAGTGAAATAAAAGTCGAGGAGGCTTTAAAGAAAATGAAGTACAACAGGACTTGGTGATATTTCAATAAAAGAATGAAAATATTTAGGAGATTTGGAAATTTCTTTGCTTACTAAACTAGTTAATATTACTTTTACAACTAAAAAAGATATATGATGAGTAGAAAAAGAGTCTATTAGTTCCTATTTTTATGAATAAATGGGATGCACAAGAGTATGCAAATTATAGAAGAATTAAATTAATGCTATACATTAAGATTATGGGTGAGAGTAGTTGAACGTACAAAATTTTCTCAAAATCATTTTGAATTCATGTTGGGCAAGTGTACTATGGAAGCTAAACATTTATTGAGAGGTTTGATGGAGAAATCCTGAGTAAGGAGGATCTACATATGATTTTTGTTGATTTAGAAAAAAAAAACTTATCAAAAAGTTCCAAGAGAAGCACTTGGGAGAGTTCTAGAAAGAAAAATGTTAATATTGCTTATATTCAAGTCTATAAAGCTATGTATACTAGAGCAGTACTTGTATTCAAACGCGCAAAGGATTGACCAAGTATTTTTCTATTTCAGTTGGGTTACATCAAGGATTGGCTTTGAACCCATATCTTTTTGTTTTAATTATGGATGCTCTTACTCAACATTTGTAGGAGGATGTACCTTGGGGTATGCTTTTCGTTGTTGATATCCTTCTTGTGAATAAGTTGATAGAGTTCAAGAAAACTTGAATTATGGTGGTTAATTTTATTCTAATGGCTTTTTTTAGTAGATCAAAATTGAATGCATGAAATGTAATTTTAGTAGTAGATCTAGTGGCGAGGTTGTAATAATAGGTGATCAAGCCATTAAAAGGAGTGAACGTTTTAGCTATCTCACATCTATTGTTCAAAATGATTATGAAATAGATGGGAAAGGCTATCAAAAAGCTCGTTGTTCGCGAATAGCTCGTGCTCAGCTCGTTATGTAGTTTGTATTCAATTCGTTCGTTAAACAAATGAGTCAAATACAAATAAATTTTTTAAGCTTGATTTATAAATGAGTTGAACACGAACAAATGTTTGTTCATTTGTGTTTGGCTTAATTTGACTTGAATTAACTAAATAATAAATAAATAATATTCGTATAATATTTATATATTAAAATTTATATTGTATGTAAAAAATTATTAAATTTTAACTAATTTTAGCTAACATTGCAAATGAAAAAAAAATATATATTTTTTATGTTAGATATGTAAATACATAAGAATTAGTTGGTATATATGTATATACAAAAAAGAATTGTTCTATGCTTGTCTGCCTGCACTCCCCACCAACAGTCCCACTTAAGCAACTTAAAAGTCCCATCACTTTATATTGAACATGTAAATACATAAGATTTGCATGGTATGTATGCAAATGCCCGAAAATTCTTCCCCCACCTTCTCCAGCCTTGTGGTCCCGCTCCCTCTGCCTTCCCTCTCCCTCACTTTAATCCCACATCTTGATACTAAAAAAAAATAAACTTTTAAGTTCTACTTTATAAATATTGCATAGTAATGTTTAAGGGAAATAGTTTCATGCTTAAGTCTCTAACCACGGGATCACACAATTATGGAGAAGTTTTAAAATTAAAAAAAAATTATTTTTGTTACTTAGTTATATTATTTAACTTATAAAATTTTAATAAATTATAATTTGATAACAAGCTTAATTCGAATAAACCAGTTTGAATCGAGTCGAACACGAATAGACTATTAACAAGGTGTTTCGAACACGAGTCGAACTCAAACAACAAAAAATTTAAAGAAGCTGAACTCAAACCAGTTTTAAGCTCACACAATTTTGGCTCATTTAGGATTTTATTAGTAAAATTCGAGTTGGATGGTTGAAGTTAAGGAATGCATCAGGTGTATTGTGTGATAGGAAAGTACCACTAAAGTTAAAGGAAAATTTTATAAGATGGTGAAAACTGCAATGCTTTGTGGCGCAAAATGTTGGCCTATAAAAGCGAAGCATAAAATTAAGTGTTGTTGAGATGAGAATGCTAGATTGCTGAGTGGCTTTACACTTAGATGCAAAATGCAAAACAAATATATCCGTGAAAGGGTTGGAGTAGCTCCAATGGCACATAAGATTAGAGAGAGTCGCCTTAGATGGTTTGGTTACATAAAATATTGACTATCTGATGATCATGATAGGAGAGTCAAATATGTTTTAGATTTGACTTATGTTGAGAAATGTAGAGATAAACTTGTAAAAAGTGATCTTAATTTAGTAGAATTAAATGAAAGTACGACACTCAATAGGACATAATGGAGAAAATGATTAATGTAGCCGACCCCACTTAGTGGGATAATGACTTGTAATTGTTATTATTGCTGCTGCATATGTTTACATCAAGCATTATTATTGAGTCCATGTATTACATTTGTTTTGTAGATGCTGATAATGGATATTTAATGTGGGGTGCTTTGGTGTATGATATTTGCAGATGCTATAGTTTAAATAAGTGAAAATTTAAAACAATGGTGGTTCTGTTGTGAACAATAATCTTTCAATATTATTTGAAGATATTGTGTTATCTAAATGTAATAGATTTAAATATGTTGGATCTATCAAAAAGATGGATGGTGTTATAGAAGATATAATATCAAGAGTTAAGGCAAAATAGCTTAAATGAAAGTGTCTGAAGCGTTTTGTGTGGTAAGTTGATATCATAGAGGTTTAAAGTTAAATTTTATAAAATCACAATTAGTCTGATGATTCTATATGAATTCAAATATTGTTATGTAAAAATGTTAATGATATTTAAGTTGAGCGTGATAAAATTTACCATATTAAGTTGAATTTATGTCAAAATTAAGAAATTTAAATTTAGAACTAATTGTATTATAAAAAATGTTGGAGAAATATCTATTGAACATAAGTTGACTCAATATAAGTTGGAGTATTTTGGACGTGCAATCAAAGGTAGAAAATACATCCATTAGAAAACTTTGATAAAATGAATGTCCAATGATTAGGAAGGATAATTGATGAACCTAAAGATATATGGATAACAATTCAAAATGATTCCCATATTGATAACATATATACGTTTAACACCTTTAACAGCACTCAACATGATAAATAGAAGAAAATGATGATTCACTTTTGATGGCAAATGATAATGCCAGCTATGTTACTATTTATTATTATTATTTTAGTTGTTATTAAAATTTTGAATTTTTTTAAAACCTATTTGTAATCGGGTAATTTCTTTATAAAATTAAATCTCAAAATAATCTTTCGATTACTTGCATATGACCAGTTTAGTTTCAAATAGTCATCTTTCTTTAATTTAGTCTCTCCATTATACAAAATTGATCTAAATTAGTCCCTTGTGTTGAAATTGTGGTATAAAATTGATATCAATTCATCCTCTTCACTTTACAAAATTGATATCAACTTGTCATTTTGGAACAATTTTGCGTAGCTGGGGGGACTAAATTGAAGAAATGTGATAGTTTGGGACTAAATTGACACATAAGAATATTTAAGGAATCTTCTTCAAATTTAACCCTATTTTTTTTAGAAGCCTTATAATTATTAAAAAATGCTTTCAAATTTGATAAATATATTTATATTCTATTATGTATGTATGTAGTAACATTAATTCAATTTTTGTCCAAGTTCTATTTTTTCCATTGACTGTTGTGTACCATGTTTTTATTGTATCATGAAATATATATAACAACACTTAAAATAACTTTTTTGATGTTATGTATTTTTTAAGAACTGTTACACCCCATGCGCATTTTACTTCATGTTCATGTCACCATATACACGCATAAATAGGTATGGTGTTGTTTCTTTTTGGAGAATTAGAGCTCATAAATATTTTTTTAAAAATTATTCCTAATGGTGAAATGCTAAGGGGCTATCGGGAGCACTTTTTGTTATTTCTTTTATTTTTTTTGTTTTTCGGTTTTGCATTTGAACTTTGTTTTTTTAGGTTTTGATTTAAAATAGAATACTTTTGACATGCTGAAAATAAATCAAATTATTTTTCAAAAACTTGAAACAACTTTTCTAGTTGTTTAGATGGTGTTAAAAATAAAATATAAAATACATGAAAAATATACCAATTAAATATGTTTTTTAGAAAAGCAAATATAATTGACAAAAATAAAAAACAAAATTAATCCCAAATGGCCCCGAAATTTGCTCAAATTTTACTTCTTATTTGGGTACTTTTTCTTGGCTTTTTTAACCTTCTTTCTGGTAAAGTTCTTAAATTCTATCCATCTTTCATAATTCCCTCTGTTCTCTCTCTCTTTATCTGTACCAAATAACTTTTGTGATACTTGTCGATGTTACTAGATGCTCCCCTTAATAGGGTTGTTTGTCCGTACGACCTATCAGAATTCATACTATGCAAGCACGTCTGAATGCAGTGACTGTTTTACACTTTAATGCTGTATTTTTAGGCAATAAAGATAAAATTTGAAGCCACTAGTGCTATAATATGAATCCNGGAATATTTAAGTGAAGAAATGTGATAGTTTGGGACTAAATTGACACATAGGAATATTTAAGGAATCTTCTTCAAATTTAACCCTATTTTTTTTTAGAAGCCTTATAATTATTAAAATATGCTTTCAAATTTGATAAATATATTTATATTCTATTATGCATGTATGTAGTAACATTAATTCAATTTTTGTCTAAGTTCTATTTTTTCCAGTGACTATTGTGTACCATGTTTTTATTGTATCATGAAATGTATATAACAACACTTNTTGTATGTAGTAACATTAATTCAATTTTTGTCCAAGTTCTATTTTTTCCAGTGACTATTGTGTACCATGTTTTTATTGTATCATGAAATGTATATAACAACACTTAAAATAACTTTTTTGATGTTATGTATTTTTTAAGAACTGTTACAACCCATGCGCATTTTACTTCGTGTTCATGTCACCATATACACGCATAATAGGTATGGTGTTGTTTCTTTTTGGAGAATCAGTGCTCATAAATATTTTTAAAAATTATTCCTAATGGTGAAATGCTAAGGGCCTATCGGGAGCACTTTTTGTTATTATTTTTTTTTTTTTCTGTTTTGCATTTTAACTTTGTTTTTTTAGGTTTTGATTTAAAATATAATACTTTTGACATGCTGAAAATAAATCAAATTATTTTTCAAAAACTTGAAACAATTTTTCTAGTTGTTTAGATGGTGTTAAAAATAAAATATAAAAGACATAAAAATATACCAACTAAATATGTTTTTTAGAAAAGCAAATATAATTGACAAAAATAAAAGACAAAATTAATCCCAAATGGCCCCAAAATTTGCTCAAAATTTACTTCTTATTTGGGTATTTTCTCTTGGCTTTTTTACCTTCTTTCTGGTAAAGTTCTTAAAATCTATCCATCTTTCATAATTCCCTCTGCTCTCTCTCTCTTGATCTGTACCAAATAACTTTTGTGATACTTGTCGATGTTACTAGATGTTCCCCTTAATAGGGTTGTTTGTCCGTACGACCTATCAGAATTCATTCTATGCAAGCACGTCTGAATGCAGTGACTGCTTTACACTTTAATGCTGTATTTTTAGGCAATAAAGATAGTGCTATAATATGAATCCCTTAATCTTATAAGTTGTGCTATTCTATCGTGCTTATTGTTCAACTATCATTTTTAATCTAGCCTTGTTTTCATTAATTAAAGCTTTAAGCGTTACATGGGTTGAATATACAAAACTTTGGATGTAGACATTGCTTTTTATAACCAAATAACCAGATTGTATGGACATGCTCCAAGACCCAACCGAAGTAGGTTAAATTGTTGTTCACGATGTCGGGGATGAACCAGGACATGCTCCAAGGTTCAAGGAAAATGATATTGATTATCATTTTCTGCCTATGCGTATCATTTTTATCTAAGGCCACCAAATTCCTATTTATTTACATACATAAGACTTAAACTTTACATTTTACATTATGCAACCCAAATCTTTAAAATCTTATAAAAAATATGACTATTTTAACTTTTAAAATGTGAAATGCACCTTTTCTTGTATGGGTAGGTATATATGTAAAGANATGAGTTGTGAACAAAGCTATGCATGCTTATTTTGGTAGCTTGTGTCCAATATAAGTGTTATGTGCAAGGTTTTAAAAAGCTGACATGACAAGCTAGTTCAACCAGTTTGATCGTGAATTGGGCATACAAACGGTCCTGTTTTTCTGAAAAATAATTTTGCATTAAACTGTGTGAACCACCCGCTCAACCGGTGATGTGGAACTAGTCCCTGTTATATTGAACTGGCCAATCCAAATAACATGTTTAATCTCCCCTTAATTGACCATCAATTTTGCACACAACCTAATACAACATGATTGTATTATGTATGTTGAGGTTAATTGGCAATTCCTAAAAGAGAAATTGAAAGGTGGGCTAACTTACACTTCATGTGTCCCTATATGGAATCGAACTAATTGATATATTTACCAAAGGATTTTGCATCCTCACATTCAAAAATATTGTAGGCAAGCTTGAAATGATAAATCTCTACCATCCTGTTCGAGGGTGAGTATTGAATTTCTCTCCCCTCCACATTGGGGCCTACTTGCTTTCCAATCATAGCAAAGAAGTTAGACACACGGATCGAGACCTTAGACTATTAAATCAATTTCTTTATGACCTGTTCTCAAATTGTAATCCTTGTGCTTCCCATATGGTCGGCCCCATGTTTTTTTTATTTTTTTAATTTATTCCTATTTTATAATGCCTACTGAAGATTTGTACATACCTTATCTCTTGTACAAAACAAGAATATTAAAATTCTTGAGAGCCTCCTTTATTTTTTTATTTTCTATAGATAATACTCGTGTACAAGTTTCATTTATTTTTTGTCACATATTCACATTATTGTATTATTTAAATTATATTTAAACAATTTAAGTATTATTACGTTAACTGCTTTAACCTCGATTGAACCATCGGATATTGAGCATCTCTTTCTCGCGGTTCAATGACCAATCCGATCTTCATAACCTTTGTTATGTGTTGTTTGATGAAATAAACCATGATCTTCAAGAGAGCGTGGGACAGGGAGAGAGAGAGAGTGAAATTGTTACGAATTGTTTCTCAGCCGTCCGATTCAATTAATCACGATGATTTACACCTCTTTCTATTATTTCAGTTCTTTGCAGAGTATAATGAGAAGCTGCTATCGTCTTCCAACTATGTTACTGCTAGACAAGCTGTCAAGGTTCTGCTTGTCTTCTCCATTTGCATTTATAACTCATTCTGATGGATTCTAAATATTAATTACCCTTTTCATTACTGAAATTTAACCAAAACATTGCATTGTTTCAGCTTTTGGGAGATATGTTGGTTGAACGATCAAATTCTGATGTTATGACGAGATATGTGAGCTCAAAGGATAACTTGATAGTCCCCATGAATCTTCTAAGAGTATGATTTCTACTTATTAGTGCAGCTTATTTTATACCAAAAAAAGCGAAAAAATAATACGAATCTGGAGATTACCCATAGCACTAAAACCATTCCAATTAAATACTAGGAAGATTTACATATATACCCCTCAATTTTTTTTTATTTACATATCTAAAACCTAAGCTTCAATTTTTATGTGCACGCCAAGGTGTATTTCACTTTTTAAAGGTTAAAATGTTACTTTTTATGTGATGAAAGATCTGTGTGGTATAAATGTGATGATTAAAAGATTAGGTGTTGGATAGGTAAATACATAAGAATTGGGTGGTGTGTATATAAATAAGGCTGTCAAAACTGCTCGTTCGCGAACAACTCATGTTCAACTCGTTAAGAAACTCTTATTCGGCTCATTCGCCAAGTTAACGAGCTGCAACAAATATTTGTTCGTTCGTGTTCCGCTCGTTTTGGCTCGAAATAATACTAATCAATTATATATATATAATTGATTAGTATTATTTCGAGCCAAAACGAGCGGAACACGAACGAACAAATATTTGTTGCAGCTCGTTAACTTGGCGAATGAGCCGAATAAGAGTTTCTTAACGAGTTGAACATGAGTTGTTCGCGAACGAGCAGTTTTGACAGCCTTATTTATATACACACCACCCAATTCTTATGTATTTACCTATCCAACACCTAATCTTTTAATCATCACATTTATACCACACAGATCTTTCATCACATAAAAAGTAACATTTTAACCTTTAAAAAGTGAAATACACCTTGGCGTGCACATAAAAATTGAAGCTTAGGTTTTAGATATGTAAATAAAAAAAAATTGAGGGGTATATATGTAAATCTTCCTAGTATTTAATTGGAATGGTTTTAGTGCTATGGGTAATCTCCAGATTCGTATTATTTTTTCGCTTTTTTTGGTATAAAATAAGCTGCACTAATAAGTAGAAATCATACTCTTAGAAGATTCATGGGGACTATCAAGTTATCCTTTGAGCTCACATATCTCGTCATAACATCAGAATTTGATCGTTCAACCAACATATCTCCCAAAAGCTGAAACAATGCAATGTTTTGGTGAAATTTCAGTAATGAAAAGGGTNGTTCGGCTCGTTTTGGCTCGAAATACTACTAATCATATATATATATATATATATTGATGAGTTGTATTTTAAAAAAATTTAATTGACTACAAGACTACTAAGATTTATAATCAATTAAAAGTATTAATGAAGAAAATAGAATAAAAATTATTAAATTAGATTCAAATGATATTTTAAATTTTTTCCCAATCCTTAACATCTTATGACTACGTGATTAGGGTTCTCAAAACAACTCTTTGTTCGTGAACGGCTCGTGTTCGGCTCGTTAAGCAAACGAGCTGAACACGAACACGCTTTTTGAGCTTGAAATATAAACGAGCCGAACACGAGCAGAGCCTAGACTCGCTCGTGGTCAGCTCGTTTATACCCCTATATGTAAATGCCCTTAAACACTATTTAGTAATAATTTCTTGAACATGTCATCTTCTCTGACATTTATAAACCCACCCTTCATGAACACTGCACTTATCATCAAAGGTCTAAATTTGCTGAAGGTTTGTTTCATAATTTTGAAATTTTCTTCTACCTCTATTTATCTTCCATTCAATTTTCATCTTTAATTGGTCTTTCTTCTAAAATCTATAATCTTAAAACCGATGAATTTATTTATATGCTCAGGACAAAAGCAGAACCATCCAAATAGACGCATTTCATGTATTCAAGGTATTTTTTTTTTCTCCAAACCAATTTTGATTGTAAATATGCTATTCAGGAAAATTTACGTTCGTACCACTCAATTTCTATGTAATTACATATCTACCATCCGAACTTCTACTTTCATATATACGCGGCTACGCCACCATAAAATGATATTTTTTATGTGATACGAAATATTTTGGCGGAAAAATTGAAGTTTAGGTGTTGTATATGTAAATACATAGGAATTGGGTGGTATGCATGCAAATTTCCCTACAATTTACCAAATTTCTTATATGGATTGTTCCTCCTACTGTAACAGCTATTCGTTGCTAATNGTTCGTGCCTCTTTATCCTTTCTCTAGAATGATCTTTATAGTTTCTTTATTCTCCAAAATGGTATTATTTTCTTAGAGTTGGAAATATGAGTTGTGAACAAAGCTATACATGCTTATTTTGGTAGCATGTGTCCAATATAAGGGTTATGTGCAAGGTTTTAAAAAGCTGACATGACAAGCTAGTTCAACCAGTTCGATCGTGAATTGGCCATACAAACGGTCCGGTTTTTCTGAAAAATAATTTTCCATGTGAACCACCCGCTCAACCGGTGATGTGGTGAACTAGTCCCTGTTATATTGAACTGGCCAATCCAAATAACATGTTTAATCTCCCTTAATTGACCATCAATTTTGCACACAACCTAATACAACATGATTGTATTATGTATGTTGAGGTTAATGGGCAATTCCTAAAAGAGAAATTGAAAGGTGGGCTAACTTACGCTTCATATGTCCCTATATGGAATCAACTAATCGATATATTTATCAAAGGATTTTGCATCCTCACATTCAAAAATATTGTAGGCAAGCTTGAAATGATAAATCTCTACCTTCCTGTTCGAGGGTGAGTATTGAATTTCTCTCTCCTCCACATTGGGGCCTACTCGCTTTCCAATCATAACAAAGAAGTTAGAGACATGGATCAAGACCTTAGACTATTAAATCAATTTCTTTATGGCCCTCAGATTGTAATCCTTCTGCTTCCCATATGGTCGGCTCGTGTTTTTTTTATTTTTTTATTTATTCCTATTTTATAATGCCTAAAGATTTGTACATACCTTATCTCTTGTACAAAACAAGAATATTAAAATTCTTGAGAGCCTCCTTTATTTTTTTATTTTCTATAGATAATACTTGTGTACAAGTTTCATTTATTTTGTCACATATTCACATTATTGTATTATTTAAATTATATTTAAACAATTTAAATATTATTATGTTGCCGCTTTAACCTCAATTGAACCATCGGATATTGAACATCTCTTTCTCACGGTTCAATGACAAATCCGATCTTCATAACCTTTGTTATGTGTTGTTTGATGAAATAAACCATGATCTTCAAGAGAAAGTGGGACAGGGAGAGAGAGTGAAATTGTTACAAATTGTTACAAATTGTTTCTCAGCCGTCCGATTCAATTAATCACGATGATTTACACCTCTTTCTATTATTTCAGTTCTTTGCAGAGTATAATGAGAAGCTGCTATCGTCTTCCAACTATGTTACTGCTAGACAAGCTGTCAAGGTTCTGCTTATCTCCTCCATTTGCATTTATAATTCATTTTGATGGATTCTAAATATTAATCACCCTTTTCATTACTGAAATTTCACCAAAACATTGCATTGTTTCAGCTTTTGGGAGATATGTTGGTTGAACGATCAAATTCTGATGTTATGACGAGATATGTGAGCTCAAAGGATAACTTGATAGTCCCCATGAATCTTCTAAGAGTATGATTTCTACTTATTAATGCAGCTTATTTTATACCAAAAAAAGAGAAAAAATAATACGAATCTGGAGATTACCCATAGCACTAAAACCATTTCAATTAAATACTAGGATGATTTGCATATATACCCCTCAATTCTTTTTTATTTACATATCTAAAACCTAAGCTTCAATTTTTATGTGCACGCCAAGGTGTATTTCATATTGTAAAGGTTAAAATGTTATTTTTTATGTGATGAAAGATCTGTGTGGTATAAATGTGATGATTAAAAGATTAGGTGTTGGATAGGTAAATACATAAGAATTGGGTGGTGTGTATGAAAATAGGGCTGTCAAAACGGCTTGTTGTTCGCGAACAGCTCATGTTCGACTCGTTAAGAAGCTCTTGTTCGGCTCGTTCGCTAAGTTAACGAGCTGAACACGAACCAAATAAATGAACCAATATTTGGTTCGTGTTCAGCTCGTTTTGACTCGAAATACTACTAATCAATTATATATATGTATATATTGATGAGTTGTATTTTAAAAAAAATTAATTGACTACAAGACTACTAAGATTTATAATCAATTAAAAGTATTAATGAAAAAAATAGAATAAAAATTATTAAATTAGATTCAAATGATGTTTTAAATCTTTTCCCCAATCCTTAACATCTTATGACTACGTGATTAGGGTTGTCAAAACAACTCTTTGTTTGTGAACGGCTCGTGTTCGGCTCGCTAAGCAAACGAGCTGAACACGAACACGCTTTTTGAGCTTGAAATATAAACGAGCCGAACACGAGCAGAGCCTNACATAAAATCGTACAAAAAGCACAATTAAGGTTTTGTATGAAGAACCTGAAATCGTTTTTGTCACATTATTAAAAACAACGAGAAATTTTCTGATTTTGTCATATTTCTCCCNCGGATCAAGACCTTAGACTATTAAATCAATTTCTTTATGGCCCTCAGATTGTAATCCTTGTGCTTCCCATATGGTCGGCTCGTGTTTTTTTTTTTATTTTTTTTATTTATTCCTATTTTATAATGCCTAAAGATTTGTACATACCTTATCTCTTGTACAAAACAAGAATATTAAAATTCTTGAGAGCCTCCTTTATTTTTTTATTTTCTATAGATAATACTTGTGTACAAGTTTCATTTATTTTTTGTCACATATTCACATTATTGTATTATTTTAAATTATATTTAAACAATTTAAATATTATTATGTTGCCGCTTTAACCTCGATTGAACCATCGGATATTGAACATCTCTTTCTCACGATTCAATGACCAATCCGATCTTCATAACCTTTGTTATGTGTTGTTTGATGAAATAAACCATGATCTTCAAGAGAGAGTGGGACAGGGAGAGAGAGAGAGACTGAAATTGTTACAAATTGTTTCTAAGCCGTCCGATTCAATTAATCACGATGATTTACACTTCTTTCTATTATTTCAGTTCTTTGCAGAGTATAATGAGAAGCTGCTATCGTCTTCCAACTATGTTACTGCTAGACAAGCTGTCAAGGTTCTGCTTATCTCCTCCATTTGCATTTATAATTCATTTTGATGGATTCTAAATATTAATCACCCTTTTCATTACTGAAATTTCACCAAAACATTGCATTGTTTCAGCTTTTGGGAGATATGTTGGTTGAACGATCAAATTCTGATGTTATGACGAGATATGTGAGCTCAAAGGATAACTTGATAGTCCCCATGAATCTTCTAAGAGTATGATTTCTACTTATTAATGCAGCTTATTTTATACCCAAAAAAAAGAGAAAAAATAATACGAATCTGGAGATTACCCATAGCACTAAAACCATTTCAATTTAATACTAGGATGATTTGCATATATACCCCTCAATTCTTTTTTATTTACATATCTAAAACCTAAGCTTCAATTTTTATGTGCACGCCAAGGTGTATTTCATATTGTAAAGGTTAAAATGTTATTTTTTATGTGATGAAAGATCTGTGTGGTATAAATGTGATGATTAAAAGATTAGGCGTTGGATAGGTAAATACATAAGAATTGGGTGGTGTGTATGAAAATAGGGCTGTCAAAATGGCTCGTTGTTCGTGAATAGCTCATGTTCGACTCGTTAAGAAGCTCTTGTTCGGCTCGTTCGCTAAGTTAACGAGCTGAACACGACAACAAATATTTGTTCGTTCGTGTTCGGCTCGTTTTGGCTCGAAATACTACTAATCATATATATATATATATATATTGATGAGTTGTATTTTAAAAAAATTTAATTGACTACAAGACTACTAAGATTTATAATCAATTAAAAGTATTAATGAAGAAAATAGAATAAAAATTATTAAATTAGATTCAAATGATATTTTAAATTTTTTCCCAATCCTTAACATCTTATGACTACGTGATTAGGGTTCTCAAAACAACTCTTTGTTCGTGAACGGCTCGTGTTCGGCTCGTTAAGCAAACGAGCTGAACACGAACACGCTTTTTGAGCTTGAAATATAAACGAGCCGAACACGAGCAGAGCCTAGACTCGCTCGTGGTCAGCTCGTTTATACCCCTATATGTAAATGCCCTTAAACACTATTTAGTAATAATTTCTTGAACATGTCATCTTCTCTGACATTTATAAACCCACCCTTCATGAACACTGCACTTATCATCAAAGGTCTAAATTTGCTGAAGGTTTGTTTCATAATTTTGAAATTTTCTTCTACCTCTATTTATCTTCCATTCAATTTTCATCTTTAATTGGTCTTTCTTCTAAAATCTATAATCTTAAAACCGATGAATTTATTTATATGCTCAGGACAAAAGCAGAACCATCCAAATAGACGCATTTCATGTATTCAANTTCCGCTCGTTTATACCCCTATATGTAAATGCCCTTAAACACTATTTGGTAATAATTTCTTGAACATGTCATCTTCTCTGACATTTTATAAACCCACCCTTCATGAATACTGCACTTATCATCAAAGGTCTAAATTTGCTGAAGGTTTGTTTCATAATTTTGAAATTTTCTTCTACTTCTATTTATTTTCCATTCAATTTTCATCTTTAATTGGTCTTTCTTCTAAAATCTATAATCTTGAAACCGATGAATTTATTTATATGCTCAGGACAAAAGCAGAACCATCCAAATAGACGCATTTCATGTATTCAAGGTATTTTTTTTTTCTCCAAACCAATTTTGATTGTAAATATGCTATTCAGGAAAATTTACGTTCGTACCACTCAATTTCTATGTAATTACATATCTACCATCCGAACTTCAACTTTCATATATACGCCACCATAAAATGATATTTTTTTATGTGATACGAAATATTTTGGCGGCATTGATGTAAAAAAATTGAACTTTACGCGTTTGATACGTAAATACATAGGAATTGGGTGGTATGCATGTAAATTTCCCTACAATTTACCAAATTTCTTATATGGATTGTTCCTCCTACTGTAACAGCTATTCGTTGCTAATCAAAACAAGCCAACAGAGATTGGAACAATTCTCATGACGAACAAAAGCAAAATTCTTCGGCTTTTGGGTGCATTAACATTAGATAAAGGTGGGTTCGAATGCATTTTTCTTATTTAATTTCTTACATTATTTTTAATAATTTCTTTTTAAAAGCTATTTTTTGGGGTCTTGTGGCAGATGATGAACAGTTTGAAGCAGATAAGACCGAGGTTATGAGAGAAATAGCAGCACTGTCACTGTAACTATATCCATAAGTTCATTCAGCTCTTGCATGATTTTATTATTATTATTATTTATTATTATTATTATTATTTTGTGATGCCTTTCATTGCTCAACTATCATGAAAGGTTTGATATGTTGAAGAATTTTATGCATTCTAAGTTTTGGGTGGAAAATTTAGAAGGAATTTTTACGTATCAATCACTCAAAACATTAAATATAATATTTTCGTCGTCGTAACTTAAAATTTTGTTTGGTTTTGAAACAATCAGTGGTCAATCCATTATATTAAAGTTTTTTTTTTTTTTTTTTGCGGTTTTTGAGGGGTTGAAATGTAAAATTGTAAGTTTAGGTGGTCAAAAGTATTATATTTAAAGTTTTGGGTAATTGTTATGTAAAAAACCCTTTGAAAATATAAGAAATTTTGCTTTTGCAAGAATTGGGTTTAGGGCTTTCTAGATCAAATTTTATTTTTTTGTTTTTTATTTTTATTTATTTTTTATTTATAAAAATACATTTGTCTAATGTATTGTTAATTTGTTTTTATTATTATTATTATTATTTTGTTTTTAAAAATAAATAAACATGTTTTTGAAAATATTTAAAATAATTTTTTGTTGTTTTGAACGTTTTTAAAAATAATTTTTCTTAGTCAAATATACTAAAAGACAGTTTGGGATCACTTTTGATTTTTCTTTTTTTTTTCTTTTTTTTTTATGTTTTAATTTGAAATAAAACATGTTTAATATGTTTGTTTAAGATATACTTGTTTTTAAAAATATTCANTCTAAAAATACATTTGTCTAATGTATTGTTAATGTGTTTATTATTATTATTATTATTATTTTATTTTAAAAAATAAATAAACATGTTTTTGAAAATATTTAAAATATTTTTTGGATGTTTGGAGCATTTTTAAAAATAATATTTCGTAGTCAAATATACTAAAAGACAGTTTGGGATCACTTTTGATTTTTCTTTTCTATTTTTTTTTCTTTTTTTTTTGTTTATGTTTTAATTTGAAATAAAACATGTTTAATATGTTTGTTTAAGATATACTTGTTTTTAAAAATATTCAAAAAAAAAGCGTTTATGTTGTTTTAAGTATTTGGAAGAATATGTTAATATATTTTAGAAAATAAAAAATAAAAATACATCAAATAAATATGTTTTCAAGAACAAAAAAGAAAGTAAAAAATTAAAATTAAAATTAATCTTAAATAAACCCTAAACATGTTTTATTTTAAATCAAAATATAAACAAAATGAAATAAAAATAAATAATAAAAATGATCCCAAATGCCCCTTAATAAATTATTTTTTTTT
>JXCR01146456.1:118384-136028 GCA_002079205.1 Phalaenopsis hybrid cultivar
GGATCGGGCACCGCACGCAGCTTGCGTGCGGTGTCCGATCCGGACCGTAAATCACTTGATTTACGGTCCTGATGTATTTCGGTTGGCCCCACTTAAAATTTTTTATTTTTTTTTAAAAGACGGAAATAATCTTGGTCGTAGATCACTGTGATCTACGGCCAAGATCGAATACCGCATGCACAGATGCATGCGGTGTCCGCATGCAATAATCCCCCCTTTGAGAAGTGAATTATCATGAGTACATGATACAAGTTTTATCTCACATTAAAAAAAAAACCCCCATTTGGCATGATATCAACAAACATCTTATAAGACAATTTTATATCAAATCTAGTGGAAGCCGATCTTTATTCTAATCATAAGTAGAGGCCCAGCTCCACTAACCAATGTCCATAAAACTAACCAAATCTGATTAATCATAAGCACTAACTCCTGCTTCTAAGGCACTCACATTCCCGGAAAAATATTACATCAGTATTGCGCACGTAAAGTAACGTGTGTAGCCAATAAAATCATGCCACGACACCCCACGCGACAGGAAAAAAAAACGGCGCGATAACACGGGGAATATTTTCTCCGTGTTATTCATGTGTTATTCATATGTTATTGTGTCCAGGGAATATTCCTGATGTTATAATAACACAATAGCGCATCAATAACATGGGGGGAATAGTCTCTCGTGTTATCGCGCAGTTTTTTTCTCTGTCGGGAATATTCCTCCATGTTATTCTGGTGTTATTGTGTGTTATTCATGTGTTATTGTGTCATGAGAATATTCTTGGTGTTATAATAACAAAATAACACATCGGTAACACATGAATAACATACAATAACACATGAATAACAAAGGGAAAATATTCCTCGTGTTACCACGCCGTTTTTTTTCCTGTTGCGTGGGGTGTCGTGGCGTGATTTCATTAGTTACACACGTTACTCTACTTGTGTAGTATTGATGTAATATTTTTTACACTCCCGATCTAATTCAATTCTAAAAAAACATCAAAATACTAGTCCATAAATTCAATAAAATTATTAACAAAGAGTCTGTATGCATGTGCTCTGATAAAGTTTGCATGAAATTGGACTCCATATGTAATATTCTCTCCTAAATATTTTATCTGAAAAAAAGATTAAAAAAAAATACTTTTCATGCATACAATAAGATGGCATCGATGTAAAATATTGAATTTTAAGGGTTAGAAATGTAAATTCATAAGAAGTAAGTGGCATAAAAAAATAAATAATTACATTATTAAGCACTTGGAAATTAAATCTTTCATCCCACTCCAAATAATTTCTTCTCTTCTTAGCTTCAAAGCCAACCTAAAAACAAACCCACTAACAACATCATATATTTAACCCTTCAAAGTCCACCACACTCTCCATTCCCCTCACTCCACCATGCTCCTCCTGCTCCTCCTCCTCCTGGTTTTATCCTCCACCACCACCACCTCTTCCTCCGGCCATTGCTCGTCGGAAACCAACACAAAAAGTTATGCGAAATGCCTTACCCTCCCAACCCAGGACTCCTCCTTCTCCTGGACCTACCACCCCCAAAACTCCACCCTCCACCTCTCCTTCNACGGGAAATATTTTCCCCGTGTTATTCATGTGTTATTGTGTCCAAGGAATATTTCTGATGTTATAATAACGCAATAACACATCAATAACATTAGGGGAATATTCTCTCGTGTTACCGCACCGTTTTTTCTCTGTTAGGAATGTTCCCCCATGTTACTTTAGTGTTATTATGTGTTATTCATGTGTTATTGTGTCTTGAGAATATTCTTGGTGTTATAATAACAAAATAACACATCAGTAACACATGAATAACACACAATAACACATAAATAACACGGGAAAAATATTCCCGTATTACTGCGCCGTTTTTTTTCCTGTCGCGTGAGGTGCCGTAGCGTGATTTCATTGATTACGCACGTTACTATACGTGCGTAATACTGATGTAATATTTTTTCCACATTCCCGCTCTAATTCAATTCTAAAAAAACATCAAAATACTAGTCCATAAATTCACATAAAATTATTAACAAAGAGTCTGTATGCATGTGCTCTGATGAAGTTTGCATTAAATTGGACTCCGTATGTAATATTCTCTTTTAAATATTTTATCTGAAAAAAAAATAAAAAAATATACTTTTCATACATACATAAGATGGCACGGATGTAAAATATTGAATTTTTAAGGGTTAGGAATGTAAATTCATAAGAAGTAAGTGGTATCCAAAGATAAATAATTACATTATTCAAAACTTGGAAATTAAGTCTTTCATCCCACTCCAAATAATTTCCTCTCTTCTTAGCTTCAAAGCCAACCTAAAAACAAACCCACTAACAACATCATATATTTAACCCCTCAAAGTCCACCACACTCTCCATTCCCCTCCCACCACCATGCTCCTCCTGCTCCTCCTCCTCCTGGTTTTATCCTCCACCACCACCATGTCTTCCTCCGGCCATTGCTCGCCGGAAATCAACACAAAAAGTTACGCGAAATGCCTCACCCTCCCAACCCAGGACTCCTCCTTCTCCTGGACCTACCACCCNAAGTTAGTGGCATCCAAAGATAAATAATTACATTATTCAAAACTTGGAAATTAAGTCTTTCATCCCACTCCAAATAATTTCCCCTCTTCTTAGCTTCAAAGCCAACCTAAAAACAAACCCACTAACAACATCATATATTTAATCCCTCAAAGTCCACCACACTCTCCATTCCCCTCCCTCCACCATGCTCCTCCTGCTCCTCCTCCTCCTGGTTTTATCCTCCACCACCACCACGTCTTCCTCCGGCCATTGCTCGCCGGAAACCAACACAAAAAGTTACGCGAAATGCCTCACCCTCCCAACCCAGGACTCCTCCTTCTCCTGGACCTACCACCCCGAAAACTCCACCCTCCACCTCTCCTTCACCGGCACCTTCATCTCCCCTTCTGGCTGGGTCGCCTTCGGTATCAACCCCGAATCCCTCTCCATGTCCGGCACCCGTGCCCTAATCTCCTTCCCCGATCCCACTTCCTCCTCCCTCATCCTCCTCCCTTTCCTCCTCAACCCCTCCGTCAAACTCCAACGCTCCCCTCTCCTCTCCCATCCCCTCGATATCCCTTTCCTCTCCCCCTCCGCATCTCTCATCCACTCCCCCTCCGTCCGCCCCGCCGCTGTCGTCCGCATCTCCGCCTCCCTCCACCTTTCCCCCAACCGCACCCGCATTAACCTCATCTGGAACCGCGGCCTCTACGTCCAAGGCTATTCCCCCACCGTCCACCCCACCACCCCCATCGATCTCGCCTCCCGCACCACCATCGACCTCCTCTCCGCATCCGCAGACATCTCATCTAAGCCCCTTCCAACCTGGTTCCGATCCGCGCACGCTTCAATCAACGCAATAACATGGGGGTTCCTCATCCCCGCAGGCGCGATGGCTGCACGCTACTTGAGGCAATGGCCGGGCATTGGATCAGGATCGACCTGGTTCTACATCCACGCGGCAGTTCAGATCNGCGCTACTTGAGGCAATGGCCGGGCATTGGATCAGGATCGACCTGGTTCTACATCCACGCGGCAGTTCAGATCTCGGCGGTGGCTGTCGGATCGGTGGGATTTGGGTTTGGGGTTGCGATGGGGAATAGGGTTTATGTTCTGCATCGGGGATTAGGGTTTGCAGTGATGACGGCGGGGGGTTTGCAGGCGGCGGCAATGTTTTTTCGGCCGGCGACCACGCACAGGTATCGTAAGTACTGGAAATCGTATCATCATCTGCTGGGGTACGGGTTGGTGGTGGTGGGATTAGTGAACGTGTTTCAGGGGATGGAGATGATGGAATTAGGGCGATCGTATGCGAAGCTGGTTTATTGCTTGGCGGTGGGGACGATGGGTGGGGCTTGTGTGGCCCTTGAGGCGAATGGGTGGGTGCTTTTCTGCAGGAAGGCGGAGGAAGAGAAGGTTAGAAGGGAGGAGGGAGGTGAGAGACGGCGGTTTCCGGCTGATGGTTGCGGCGGAGACGGTGGAGAATCGGCGAAGGGGTATATGGGTGTTTAAGGCTGTGCTTGGCAGCATATTAATGGCGGATTTAGCTACGGATTCAGTTTAAATCACTCTTAAATCCGACTACCTGAAACTTGCTATTTACAAAACCGCCACCTTGTTTCATCCATTTTTCGATTTCTTACTCAAATATCAAGATTTATGGTAAAAACCCAATATTTTTTATTTTTATCAAATTCTCAATAGTTTGATAGTGGTAGTTCTAAAATATCACGTGGAGGTTAATTTGTAAATATTAATGTTTAGGATGATTTATATGTAATTATCGCTAAAATGTTTAAGGAAGATTAGAGATCTGTATGTAATTATCCCTAAAGTTTTTAAGGAAGATTAGAGATCTGTCAATTAATTTCTATGTATTTACATAACTAACATCTAAAATTTAATATATATATATATGTCACCTTATTTTTAAAAAGTTAAGTTAGCTGTTGGATTTGTAAATATAAGAATTTGGTGGTACTTATGTAAATTTTCTGTTTTTTAAATATCAGGCCCAGCCCCTTTAAATTTGGGCCAGTGCAAAAACACACGAACTAAGAAAAAGAAAAGCAAGACTATGAAGGGCGGGCCCACCAAGTAGGATTGAAAGTCCATCAATGAACTTAATTGACCCGTACAGATCCCATGGATTAGAACTCGAAGTAGACCAGACACAGGCCGTTTGAACCAAAGAACAAGAAATATCGAGTCGAGAGATAACATTATCCCAACTCTAACCTCGATATTACCTACCATCTTATGAGAGCCTCTGAGACTCTTCATCATGACGTTGAGATTTTTCATAATACACTCTTAACACTTTCAAAGGATCCTTTGCTAACGGGTGAGTTATTGTCTGATNCCTAAAGTTTTTGAGGAAGATTAGAGATCAGTATGTGATTATCCCTAAAGTTTTTAAGGAAGATTAGAGATCTGTCAATTAATTTCTATGTATTTACATAACTAACATCTAAAATTTAATATATATATATATATATATATGTCACCTTATTTTTAAAAAGTTAAGTTAGCTGTTGCATTTGTAAATATAAGAATTTGGTGGTACTTATGTAAATTTTCTTTTTTTAAAAATATCCGGCCCAGCCCCTTTAAATTTGGGCCAGTGCAATAGAGTCCCAAAAAACACACGAACTAAGAAAAAGAAAAGCAAGACTATGAAGGGCGGGCCCACCAAGGAGGATTGAAAGTCCATCAATGAACTTAATTGACCGGTATAGGCCCCATGGATTAGAACTCGGAGTAGACCAGACACAGGCCGTTTGAACCAAAGAACAAGAAATATCGAGTCGAGAGATAACATTATCCCAACTCTAACCTCGATATTACCAACCATCTTATGAGAGCCTCTGAGACTCTTCATCATGATGTTGAGATTTTTCATAATACACTCTTAACACTTTCAAAGGATCCTTTGCTAACGGGTGAGTTATTGTCTGATTATGGTGATTCGCTATCCGTCTGGTAACAGAAGCTCATCTAGCCGTTGATAGTCAACAATTGAACTACAGCAATTGACCAGTAGAATCAAGCCAACAAATTCAAATATGACCGAAGTGAAGATCTTTAAGAGCCAACCAACAACCCCAACCCATCTTAGTTAGACGAACAAGCTTTGTTTTACCAAAGGCCCGTTAATCTCAGTCGACCAAGCGATATGGTGTTGAGCCATGGGCTCATTTATAAAATACCTAAATTACCCTATAACACCCCAATTAAAACAGGGTGAACATATAACTATGCACGTTATAACTTCCCCTCATATAAACAGGGGGACCATTTCTTCAGTAAAGACTAATCTAAATTTCATTCTATTGTTTATTATTGTGCACGCCCTCTTTCTTTATCTATCTCTATCTCTTCTGTTGTATTCTCTAATCCTTGGGTGCGACTCTTGGACACATACAGATTCAATAGATATTTATATTTTTACCGTTTATATACATGCATGAATAGGCATATTTCACTTTTTAATAATTAATGATAGTGATTTTTTCTATGTAATATAAAAAAAAAATTGAGTTTTATAAATATAAATAAAAGTTTAGGCGTTAGATACGTAATTCCCCATCAGAATGTGTTCTATTGTTGCTCAAAAGCCAATTACAGTTACGACCAATAAATTATATATATTTATAATATAGCACTATAATTAATTGTTGCAAATAAGTATAGTTCATGAATTGCTACCGACAATTATTTATTTATTTATATGACAGGCTCAGATTTGGGGTTCACATTGGTGTTGAAAATTGCATAAATGATTTCACTTTTAAAAGAATGACGGATGGTGTGTAAATATACATGTAAATACATAAGAATAGGTTGGCATGCCTTGAAATGCTCATTTTTCTAGACACTTGTATATTATTTACAACTCATGATCAACTTGACATTTTGAGAATATTCTTCGAGATATCGGGCGCGTTTGAGGCAGTTTATACGTTTCAGGATAATATGTTTATCCTGAAACACGGCCCGCGGCCTGCGTTTAGTATAAAAACCCAAACGTGATTTTGAATAAGCTGGCGAAACGTGCGAACCAAACGTTATGGCGGCGCACTTATAAGCTACCTAAACGGGCCCTTAGTCTCTTGCGAAAAAAGAAGCGGCTTTGGACATCTCAACAAAACCAAAATGAAGGCATATCCATCATTTAACTCTTTTTATAAAAAGTGGAATTAAAGGCATTTTTGAAAAATAATATGAAAATGGAAGGATATAGCCGTCTAATAGCTTATCCTCAAAAGATATTAAGTGGTGGAAAATATTTTAAACTATTAAAAGAAATATCCAAACGTTTGGGAATATTTGGAACCTTAAATTACCTCTACTTAGATTCCAATAATTTTCATGCTTTTTTATAATATTTCACATTTTTTAATATAATAAAAAAAGTAGATATAATTAAATATTTTGTTGGGAAGGTCTAATACTTGGCTTTCCCATCATTATATTATTTCATTTTTAATTTAAATATACATTATCATTAATTTTTTTATAATCATGATATAATTAAATATTTTTTATAATCTTTTTGTTTTAAAAATAAAAAAATCAGTTATTTTTTTTCATAAATTAGTAATATTTTTAAGATTATATGTTAATTAATTTATTATTAAATAATGAAACAATTTTTTTCTAAAATTATGATTTAAAAATGGGTTAAATTGCTTGTTATTGATTAGTTAATAAGTGGACTAATGAATTAGATTAATTGACGATGAATTTATTAAATAGAATGGTAATTAGGGCTATAAACGAGTCGAGCTTGAGTGAGCTCAGGCTTGGCTAGTGTTCGGCTTGTTCAAATTGCTCGTGTTCGAAATTGACTCGTGAATAGTGTGTTCGTGTTCGACTCGATTTAAATATTTGTATTCATGTTCGTGTTCGGCTTGTGTTTGGTTCGTTAAAATTAAACTGAAAAAATAGATGTAGAGTGTTGGATTCGAACCTGAAACAAATATATGCAAATCATGGTGCATAACCACATTACCACAATAGTAGTTACAATTTAAACTTAAATATAAATATATATAATATATATTATATAAATAATATGTGTAATATATTTTTATATAAATAATTATATAATTTTTTTGTTTTATTTCGAGCTAAAACGAACTGAACATGAGCAAACAAAGAGTTGTTTGTGTTCGGCTCGTTTATAATCCGAACTTTAAAAACTTGTTTGTGTTCGGCTCATTTACTTAACGAACAAGCCGAACACGAGTTGTTTGCGAACAACGAGCTTTTTTGACAGACCTAATGGTAATCAAGTAAACTTGATGATGATTAGAGATTAATTGCTAGCATACTATAGAGATTAATATTCCTAATTAGAGATTAATAAATAAAAATATTATATACAATTACTTAATTAACGAAACATGAGTGGCACAATCCTTGCATTAAATAATAATGTGGATACTCAATTTTCACTTTATTTATTATAACTTAATATTGTTTTAAGAAAATAAAGATTCAAAAATTCACTTTTCTATTATGTAAATTAAAAGATAATCTATTTTATTAATATAAAAATTATATATTTATTCTAAAATTTATTTTATTTTATTTTATTGTATTGTATTTAGAAACTTTGTAACAAAAACATTTTGAAAAAAAAAAATACTTGTGGCTATGCTTTATTTATATGTCGCTGTTGCTTCCTAAAATTGAATCTATAATTAANATTAAATTAAAAGATAATCTATTTTATTAATATAAAAATCATATATTTATTCTAAAATTTATTTTATTTTATTTTATTTTATTGTATTTAGAAACTTTGTAACAAAAACATTTTGAAAAAAAAAATACTTGTGGCTATGCTTTATTTATATGTCGCTGTTGCTTCCTAAAATTGAATCTATAATTAAAATAAATAATAATTATCAAATTAAGGATGAAAATACTGCATCAATTATAATATCTCTGCAATATATAAAATTTTCTAGAAATAATGTTAATTGTCTAAAAGTTCTAAGTTTTCATTTTCTTTTGTTGTAGAAGATTTGCATATATTTAAGAGATTTGAGAGTTTCTTGGCTTTTTCTAAACTCTTTACTATTATTTTAAAATCTAAAAAAAAGTCTGAGGAGTAGAGGAAGAGTATTTTGATCCCAATTTTTAAGAATAAAGGGGATGCACAAGAGTGTGCTAATTATAGAGGAATTAAGTTGATGTGTCGAACTTTAAAGTTATGGGAGAGGGTAGTTGAAAATAGGTTAAGACGCATTACAAAGATTTCTCATAATCAATTTAGATTTATGTCAGGCAGTTCTATCATGGAAGCTATACATTTATTGAGAGGTTTGATGGAGAAGTTAAGAGATAATACGGAGAATCTACATTTGATTTTTATTGATTTAGAAAAAGCTTACGATAAGGTTCCAAGAGATNTTTTTCCTTTTATTGTAGAAGATTTACATATATTTAGGAGATTTGGGAGTTTCTTGACTTACTAAACTCTTTAATATTATTTTAAAAACTAATGAAATATGTAAATGTTTAGGAGATTTGGGAGTTTCTTGGCTTACTAAACTCTTTAATATTATTTTAAAAACTAAAAAGAAGTCTGAGGAGTGGAGGAAGAGTATTTTGGTCCCAATTTTTAAGAATAAAGGGGATGCACAAGAGGTGCATATTATAGAGGAATTAAGTTGATGTGTCGTACTTTAAAGTTATGGGAGAGGATAGTTGAAAATAGGTAAGACGCATTACAAAGATTTCTCATAATCAATTTGGATTTATGCAGGGCAGTTCTACTATGGAAGCTATACTTTTATTGAGAGGTTTGATAGAGAAGATCAGGATAATAGGGAGAATCTACATTTGATTTTTATTGATTTAGAAAAAGCTTACGATAAGGTTCCAAGAGATATTATTGGAGAGTTCTTGAGAAGAAAGGTGTTGATATGAATTATATTCAAGTCATTAAAGTATGTATACTAGAATTGTTACTTGTGTTCAAGCTGAAGGAGGATTGACCAAATATTTTCCTATTTCTGTTGGATTACGTC
Organism: Phalaenopsis hybrid cultivar; assembly: GCA_002079205.1. Classification (NCBI taxonomy): domain Eukaryota; kingdom Viridiplantae; phylum Streptophyta; class Magnoliopsida; order Asparagales; family Orchidaceae; genus Phalaenopsis; species Phalaenopsis hybrid cultivar. Next base: position 127,972 of record JXCR01146456.1, read on the forward strand.
AGGGATTAGCTTTAAGCCTGTATCTTTTTGTTTTAGTTATGGATGGTTTTACTGAACATCTACAAAAGGATGCACCATGGTGTTCTTTTTGCTGATGATATCCTTCTCGTGGATAAAACGAGAGAAAAAACCCAGGAAAAAACTTGAATTATGGATATCTACATTAGAGTCTAAAGGCCTTCATTTAAGTAGAACTAAAACTGAATACATGGAATGTAATTTTAGTAGTNCGGCGGGGACGGTGGAGAAGGTAAAATAATGGTGCTTTGATGTCATATGAAAGATGTAGGTGGTATAAATGTAAAAAAGTGAAGGTAGCTATTGGATTTGTAAATATAAGAATTTCGTGGTACTTATGTAAAATTTCTTTTTTTAAAATATCAGGCCCAGCCCCTTTAAATTTGGGCCTATGGAATAGAATCCCAAAGAACACTGGATATTATTCGCCCTGGCATCCTCAAGAAATGGAAGCTTTACATACTGCAAGATGATACTTCTGTATTTACATATGATATTATCCTTCATAAATGCATTAGAATGAATCCTAAAGAAATCCGACGAACTAAGAAAAAGAAAAGCACGGCCATGAAGGGCCCACAAAAGGAGGATTGAAAGTCCATCAATGAACTTAATTGACCAAATATATATCCCATAGATTAGAACTCGAAGTGGACCAGACACGGGCCGTTTGAACCAAAGAACAAGAAATATCGAGTCGAGAGATAACATTATCCCAACTCTAACCTCGATATCATCAGCCATCTTATGAGAGCCTATGAGACTCTTCATCATGTGGTTGAGATTTTTCATAATACATTCTTAACACTTTCCAAGGGTCCTTTGCCAACGGGTGAGTTATCTGTTTGATTATGGTGATTCGTTATCCGTCTGGTAACAGAAGCTCATCTAGTGGTTGATAGTCAACAATAGAACTACAACAATTGATCAGTAGAATCAAGCCGACCAATTCAAATATGACCGAAGTAAAGATCTTTAAGAGCCAACCAACAACCCCAACCCAGAGGCCCGTTAATCTCAGTCGACCAATAGATAGGGTGTTGAGCCATGGGCTCATTTATAAAATACCTAAATTACCCTATAACACCCTAATTGAAGCGGGGTGAACATATAATTATGCACATTATAACTTCCTCTCATATAAACAGGGGGACCATTTCTTCACTAAAGACTAATCTAAATTTCATTCTATTGTTTGTTATTGTGCACACTTTCTCTCTCGATCTATCTCTATCTCTTCTATCATATTCTCTATTTCTTGGATGTGACTCTTGGACACATATAGATTCAATAGGTATTTATATTTTTGCCGTTTATATATCCATGAATAGGTACATTTCACTTTTTAATAATTAATGATAGTGATTTTTTCTATGTAATATTAAAAAAAATGAGTTTTATAAATATAAATAAAAGTTTAGGCGTTAGATATGTAATTCCCCATCAGAATGTGTTCTATTGTTGCTCAAAAGCCAATTACAGTTACGACCAATAAATTATATATATTTATAATATAGCACTATAGTTAATTGTTGCAAATAAGTATGGTTCATAAATTGCTACCGACAATTTTTTTATTTATTTATATGACGGCTCAGATTTGGGGTTCACATTAGTGTTGAAACTTCGAACTGTCTACCAGCCCGTTTGGGGAAGCTTATAAGTGCGGGTGATATTTTCAAAACTCCGTCGTACCGTTTGGTTCGTGTGTTTCGTCAGCTTATTCGAATCCATTTTTGGGTTTTTACACTAAATGCAAGCGGCGGGCCGAACCCCACGACCCGCGTTTCAGGATAAACAGTTTATTCGCTGTCCTAAACGCACCGACATCTTGAAAAATATTCTCAAAATGTCAAGCTGATCATAGCTTTAAATAATATAAAAGTGTCTAGAAAAATGAGCATTTCAAGGCACGCCAACGTATTCTTATATATTTACATGTATATTTACACACCATCCTTCATTCCTTTAAAAGTGAAATCATTTATGCAAAGGATTATGACACCAAGATGGTAAAAGTCTAAATATTAAATTTTAGGCATTAAACATGTAAAATACATAAGAATTGTGTGGTATTTATGCAAATTTTTCTTTTATATTTTATTATTTCTTTACAAATGAACAAGTTCATAAAGTATTTTGTTAGAACTATATAAAAAATTATTTTAGCATATATTGATTTATATTTGATCTCAATTGGTTTCAAATCATTGAATGTAATTTAAAATAATTTAAAATAAGTTTTAAGTTAAAAATTAATTTAAATTTTAAAATTAGTTTACGTAGAAAATGTTCACCAGTTTAATTTTTAAAAAGTGAATACATTTTGTTTATACATAGATAAGGTCATAATTTAGTGTTAGATATGTAAATACATAAGAATTAAGAGGTGTGTAGGTTAATGTTCTAAGAAAAGCATGCCTAAGGAAAGAAAGCATGCCTAAATACTTATTAATCATTTTTGTGTTTCGAAAGATTCACAGTGGTAGAGTGATAATTTTTTGTCTTAGCATTGTACAAAGATCCAACACATATACAAATGAAAGTAAAATAGAAGAAGAAAACATCAATATTTTTTACGCGAAAATACCTTGGAAATAGAAAAAGTCATGCGGAGTGACCCAATGAAAATAATCCAACATGTGATTGTTAGTATATATGTTTAATCTTCTCTTGATATAGAGAAGATAAAATTACATAGCAAATAATCACATATTTATACAAGTTGTTCAACTAGAGTAGCCATAAGTGGGCAACAACATATATAAGTCTTGGTTATAATAATAATAGTTCGTCACAATGGCTTACGTGATAGTTGTAATAATAGTAATTTGTCATGAAGACTATACTTAGTGGTTGCAATAGTAGCAGTTGACCACAGAGGCTATGAAAGTTGTAACAGTAGTAATCGGCTACAAAGATCGTAGTTGATTGTTGTGCATACAATAGTTGGTCACAAAGTTCGTGGTTGGAAGTTACAATATTGTTAGTTGGTCTCAGATACTGTATTTGATGACTACAAAAGCATCAGTTGACTACAGTGGTCATAATTAGAAGTTGTAATAGTAGTTGTCGGTCACAAAGATCATAGTTGATTGCTTCATAGACAGTAGTCGGGCACTAAGGTTATGGTTGGAGGCTGAAATATTGTTAGCTGGTCACAAAAGTCATAGTTAGTAACTATAATAGTGTTAGTTGGCCACAAATGTCATAGTTGAAAGTTGTAATAGTAGTAGTTGGTGATAAGATTCTTAGTTGGTTTTTGCACAGGCACTACTTAGTCACAAATGTCATGGTTGGAAGTTGTAATGTAGTTTGTTGTCCATGAATGTCATAGTTGGAGATTGCAATGACGTTAGTTGGTCATATATGTCATAGTTGGAAGTTGTAACAGTAGTAGTCGACTAAAAATGACTTAGTTGAGAACTGAACCCCTTTTGTTAAGGAGAACGAGGTTATAATTTTACATAAAACGCTGCATTTATTTGTATACAGTATAATGAAAAATACAGGATTTAAGGCAACCTCGTATTTTGATTATGATGATCATAAATAGTGGTCGTCAGTGGTCAATGGCTGACAACGGTAGGAGGTGATAGCTAATGGTGGTCAAAAAACGTTGATGGATACGAAGGTTGGAAGTTGTCACGGTGTCTTCATATATGCTTGTTATTTGTTACAAATGTATTTGAGATACCACATTTGCAAGCATAAGTTGTTGGTGACAGGAGGTCGGTGGTAATAAGCAGTGATGAACGGTGGTGGTTGACGGTGGTTGATGTGAGGTGGTAAACAAGAACTAGTGGGCAGTGATCGGTGGTGGTCCATAGCTATGGAGGCTGGAAATTATCACAGATTCTTTTTGTCTAGAATGAGCTATGGAATTCCTCTTCTTCATCCTCCACCTCGAGTGAAGAGAGAGGGAGAGAGAGAGAGAGAGAGGGGGAAAGAGGGAGGGAGAGAGAGTCTCCTTATGGCCTCTCGGATAGAGGTATTTTAGTTTTTTTTTATTTTTGCAAATAACTTTCCTAACCATATAATTGGATGGCCCGAATTGATCTCCTTTAATCATAGGAATTAACAGTCTTGGACTTGTTCGATTCCTCTAGTTGAAACGCTCGAATTGACTATAAATATGTCAAATGTGTAGTTCATCTTACCATTCAATTGAGAATCCAAAACCTCTAAAAGTGTTTTAATGGCTCTATCCATGCTTGATTGTACTCGGATTGAACTAATTTTTGTATTATTGGGTTCATTTTGCTGAGAAGTTCTATTAGAATATAAACTTGTTGAAAATCTAGACATTTTGCTGAGATGTTCTGTTAGAATGATCTTAAATTTGAATCAGAAATATTTATTGATAAAAAAATATATTAACATTCGTGTCAAATGCTAAAAATTTCTTGGGGAGTCGTCAACCATAATAAAATAAGTAACTCAATTTCATTAATTAATTTTGAACTGAAGAACTCTGACTTATGGTGTGTTTGAGGCAACTTGTGCGTTTCATGATAAGTTGTTTATCTTGAAACGCGGTCAGCGGCGGGCCTCGAGGTTCGGCCGGTGGCATGCGTTTAGTGTAAAAACCCAAATGTGATTTCAAATAGGCTGACAAAACGTGCGAACCAAACATTACGGTGGCGTTTTGAAAACGTCATTCGCACTTATAAGCTGCCCCAAACGGGTCCTTAGTCTCTTGCGAAAAAAGAAATGGCTTTGGACATCCCAACAAAACCAAAATGAAGACATCTTCATCATTTAACTATTTTTATAAAAAGTGGAATAAAAGGCATTTTTGAAAAATAATATGAAAATGGAAGGATATAGCCGTCTAATAGCTTATCCTCAAAACATATTAAGTGGTGGAAAATATTTTAAACTATTAAAAGAAATATCCAAATTTTTGGGAATATTTGGAACCTTAAATTACCTCAACTTAGATTCCAATAATTTTCATGCTTTTTTATAATATTTCACATTTTTTAATATAATAAAAAAAAGTAGATNCTTTAAACTATTAAAAGAAATATCCAAACGTTTGGGAATATTTGGAACCTTAAAATTACCTCTACTTAGATTCCAATAATTTTCATGCTTTTTTATAATATTTCACATTTTTTTAATATAATAAAAAAAGTAGATATAATTAAATATTTTGTTGGGAAGGTCTAATACTTGGCTTTTCCATCATTATCTTATTTCATTTTTAATTTAAATATACATTATCATTAATTTTTTTTTTATAATCATGATATAATTAAATATTGTTTATAATCTTTATGTTTTAAAATTAAAAATAAGTTATTTTTATTCATAAATTAGTAATATTTTAAGATTATATGTAATTAACTTATTATTAAATAATAAAACAATAATTTTCTAAAATTATGATTTAAAAATGGGATAAATTGCCTATTATTGATTAGTTAATAAGTAGACTAATGAATTAGATTAATTGGCGATGAATTTATTAAATAGAATGGTAATTAGGGCTATAAATGAGCCGAGCTTGAGTGAGCTCAGGCTTGGCTCGTTCGAAATTTTTCGTGTTCGAAATCGACTCGTGTTCGAAAACGGCTCCTAAACTGTGTGTTTGTTTATATGTTTATATGATTTATTTATATGTCGTTGTTGCTTCCTAAAATTGAATCTATTATTAAAAAAAATATAATAATTATCAAATTAAGGATGAAAATACTGTATCAATTGTAATATCTCTGCAATTTATAATATTTTCTAGAAATAATGTTAATTGTCTAAAAGTTCTAAGTTTTCTTTTTCTTTTATTGCAGAAGATTTACATATATTTAGGAGATTTAGTAGTTTCTTGGCTTAAAAAAGTCTGAGGAGTGGAGGAAGAGTATTTTGATCCCATTTTTAAGAATAAAGGGATGCACAAGAGTGTGCAAATTATAGAGGAATTATGTTGATGTGTCGTACTTTAAAGTTATGGGAGAGGGTAGTTGAAAATAGGTTAAGACGCATTACAAATATTTCTCATAATCAATTTGGATTTATGTCGGGCAGTTCTACTATGGAAGCTATACTTTTATTGAGAGGTTTGATGGAGAAGTTCAGAGATAATAATGAGAATCTACATTTGATTTTTANTGTAAAAAAAAATCGTAAAGGATTTACTAGGAACAAATATGATGAATACAGAAGACAGTTATAAAAGAAATAAAGCACTTGCTAGAAAACACCTAGATTTACAAAGTTTGTCCCAAATGCCAAAACAAGCCTACGGACTTTGGCAATGAGAGTATTAGAATCACTTTAAAAAGGCCACACAAGTGTGTAATTAAAAGAGCCAGTAGATAATACTTTTTTAACCCCAAATATAGTCAATCTTGTCACAAAAGACATGAAAAATCTCAACTTTAACAAAGAAAGAAAATTAACAAAGTTTTAACTAATATTAAGTATCACCCATAAAAAGGGTGGCTTCCCTCATGTCTATGGAATTGTTGCAAATTTTTTGAATAAATATGCTTTTGATTTGTTGGCTTCCCTCATACCGGGCAGGTCTACGATGGAAGCTATACATTTATTGAGAAGTTTGATGGAGAAGTTCAAAGATAATAAGGAGNATTTAAAATTATGGGAGATGGTAATTGAATATAGGTTAAGACGCATCACAAAAAATTCTCATAATCAATTTGGATATATGCCGGGCAGGTCTACTATGGAAGCTATACATTTTTTGAGATGTTTGATGGAGAAGTTCAGAGATAATAAGGAGAATCTACATTTGATTTTTATTGATTTAGAAAAAGCTTACGATAAGGTTCCAAGAGATATCCTTTGGAGAGTTCTTGAGAAGAAAGATGTTGATATGATTTATATTCAAGTCATTAAAGATATGTATACTAGAGTTCCTGAGAAGAAATGTGTTGATATGACTTATATTCAAGTCATTAAAGCTATGTATACTAAAGTTGTGGAAGAAAGAAAGAAAGTCTTGATATGACTTATATTCAAGTCATTAAAGATATGTATATTAGAGTTGTTACTTGTGTTCAAACTGAAGGAGGATTGACCAAATATTTTCCTATTTCTGTTGGATTACATCTTACTTGTGTTCAAATTGAAGGAGGATTGACCAAATATTTTCCTATTTCTATTGGATTACATCAGGATTGGGCTTTAAGCCCTTATCTTTTTGCCTTTAGTTATATGGATGGTCTTATTAGACATCTACAGAAGGATGTACCTTGGTGTATGCTTTTTGCTGATGATATCCTTCTCGTGGATTACAGGAAGATGTACCTAGGTGTATGCTTTTTGTTGATGATATCCTTCTCGTGGATAAGACGAGAGAAAAAGCTCTGGAAATACTTGAATGATGGAGGTCTACATTGGACTCTAAAGGTCTTCGTTTGAGTAGAACTAAAACTGAATACATGGAATGTAATTTTAGTAGTAGTAGCTCTAGTGANAAAAAGATTGTTAGATTAGATTCAAATGATGTTTTAAAATAAATAATAATTTTTAAATCTTGCTCAAACCCTTAATGTCTTATGACTACGTTATTAAGGTTGTCAAAGCGACACTTTGTTCGTGAACAGCTCGTGTTCGACTCGTTTAGCAAACGAGACGAACACGAACAAACTTTTTGAGCTCGAAATATAGACAAGCCAAACACGACCTGAGCATGGCTCGCTCATGTTCGGCTCGTTTACACCTTTAGAAGAGTACTTCTGTCTTTTGATGTGATATACATGAAAAGTAAAATTTAAGTGCGAGATTTGTAATTATAAAAAAAAATGGGTGGTATATATGTAAATGCCCTCACAATGTGGAAGATGGGAACGCCGCACCTGCTGTACCCATAAATAATTTTGGCTTGTTCAGAGATTAACAGTAGCCTATTCCATAATCTAGTCTGAAAAAAAGGACGTTTTATCTTTATTTTATTTATTTATTTATTTATTTGTTCTATTAATAAATAAATAAATATTTATTTATTCTATTCCATAATCTAGTCTGAAAAAAAGGACGTTTTATCTTTATTTTATTTATTTATTTATTTATTT
>JXCR01146456.1:145592-176608 GCA_002079205.1 Phalaenopsis hybrid cultivar
CATTAAAAACAGAATTTTTAGCGTCACAGATTGTTCTTTTAGACTCCCTGTGGGCCGTTTGATATTTTCTCTAGTTCTCTAAGCTTTTATATTTATTTAGATGTTTCATAATTATAGTAATTAATCCTGGGATAAATAATCTCTATAACTTGATTAATCAGTAATTAATTTTTTACTTAGGCTAATTCGGAACTAATTAGGAATTTCGTTATTATTACCATGGCTTTATTAATATTTAATTATGATAGTTAAACATATAGAAATAATTAATAAATTAATGATTCATAGTAATTAATAATAACTGTATCGTTGTTATTTATGAATTAGTTACTATTTTCAAGTAAAATTATTAAAATTTATTACTGCTTATTTGTGGTTATTCAAGTATTGATTTAATTAAAATATTAAATAGATGTTATTATGACTAATTAATTTACCTAAATTGCGAATTCGTTCTAGTCATGTTTTTTTGTAGAAAACAAGACATCTCAATCATTTCTTCAAAATATCACATTTAGCATATCTTATCACTATCTTGTATCGAGGAACAACATTTTTATTGTTTTTTAATATTATCATAAAATTTAAACTTCATGCAGACTTAATGCAAATTTTTTACCTGAAATATACGAGTAATGTTGGAACAAAATTTGTTAGGAAAGATAAATTCATGTTATATTGGTGTATATGGACATTTATGTTCATGGTATATGTGCACAGCTGCATGCACGCATTGTTTTCTTTGTGTCGAGAAAACTTGGAAAAGGCTACAAAAATGTAATTACAGCAAAGAAAAATGTTAAATGATTAAGAAACATTAACTTGACAAGAAGATTTGACATTGATATAAGGAGTTGAGCTCTTATTAGTCTCTCAAGGAATTGATTATCAAAAGCTGATAGCACATCTGACTAAAATTTTATTTAAGAATGATTTGAATAGTTTTGTCGATGCGTATCTTACATATTTATAATTACAAAACATGATAAAATTCCTTATCCATTGATCGTAATACTAAAATATGATTGTAGAATTTGTCATAGGAGACGTCAAAACTCAATAGCGTAGGAGTGAAAATCGCCAAAGCTCCATAACATCTACAATGTAGCTCTAAAGGGAGTTATACATAATAGAGGAGGAAGATCACTTGAGCCCTTGTCTCAAAAGAAGTTTGCTAGTGCCTAAATTGCAAGTGGCAGCAACATAACTCACTTGATGCTTATGCTTTAAATAGCAGCGTTAGAAGATAAACAAAGCAACAAACTTGAAGCCATATTAGAGTTTTAGATAAGAACAAACTTGTAATTATCATGAGTTAGCAATAGCATTTCTACAAATACTTTCATGCAAATCATACATATGATTTATTGGTAATTCGATAGGATATTATTCTAACTTACCTGTATGTTTCCCAACGGATAGATTATGACTAATTCTTAGAGAGGAAAAAAGTTCAAAGATTAAGAAACTTTAACTTGTAAGAAAACTTCACAATTGATATAAGGAGTTGACCTCTTCAAGAAATATTAGTCTCCTAAGCAAGAAAGTGCAAATCAAAAGCTAATAATACATCTAACTAAATTTTTTATTAAAGAATGAACTGGGTAACTCTCGTATTTATGATTACAATGCATGACAAAACTCTGTATCCATTGATCGTAATACTAAAAAATGGTTGTAGAATTTCATATTGGAGACATTGAAACTCAATAGCATAGGAAGGAAAATTGAAAGGCTCAATAACATCAACAATGTAACACTAAAATGAGTTATACATAATAGGTGGGAAGATTATTTGAGCCCGTCTCAAAGGAAGGTTGCTAGTGCCTAAATTGCAAGTGGTAGCAACATAACTCACTAGATGCTTATGCTTAAAATAGTGGCGTTGGTAGATAAGCAAACCAACAATCTTGAAGCCATATTAAGGTCATAGATAAGAACAAACTTATATTATCATGAGCTAGCAATAGCATACCTTTCATGCAAATCATATGTATGATTTATTGGTAATGCACTGGGATATAATTCTAAATTACTTGTAAGTTTCCCAATTGATAGATTATGACCATTTCTTAGGGGGGGAAAAGATGGTTTACATATCTAGTCATCTTTTAAAACTAATAAATCNCTTTTTAAAATAATATTTAAGAGTTTAGTAAGCCAAGAAACTCCCAAATCTCCCAAATATTTCCACACTTCAATTGGGATAGTCCTACAGATTTTCCACCCTTGGTTTTCTTTAAAGCCTCCTCAACTTCTTTTTTACTAATGTGACAGTAAAAGTTTAGTATGCCAAGAAACTCCCAAATCTCCCAAATATTTCCACACTTCAATTGGGATATCATCAGGTCCTTACTTTCCACTTGATTCTTTAAAGCCTCCTCAACTTCTTTTTTACTAATGCGACGGAAAAAATGAAACGTTTTATTATAAATATTTCCACACTTCAATTGGAATATCATCAGGTCCTACAGACTTTCCACCCTTGGTTTTCTGCAAATATTTCCACACTTCAATTGGAATATCATCAGGTCCTACAGACTTTCCACCTTTGGTTTTCTTTAAAGCTTCAACTTCTTTTTTGCTAATGCGACGGTAAAAATGAAATTTTTTTTGTTATTCTTCGCGATATTAAAATCACTAAGGTCGATCGTATTTTCGTTATTATTACCATAGTTAAGTCAGTAATTAATTTTTACTTAGGCTAATTCGGAACTAATTAGGAATTTCGTTATTATTACCATGACTTTATTAATATTTAATTATGATAGTTAAACATATAGAAATAATTAATAAATTAATGATGCGTATCAATTAATAATAACTGTATCGTTGTTATTTATGAATTAGTTACTATTTTTAAGTAAAATTATTAAAATTTAGTAGTGCTTATTTGTGGTTATTCAAGTATTGATTTAATTAAAATATTAAATAGATGTTATTATGACTAATTAATTAAAATATTAATTTACCTAAATTGCGAATTCGTTCTAGTCATGTTTTTTTGTAGAAAACAAGACATCTCAATCATTTCTTCAAAATATCACATTTAGAATATTTTAGCACTATCTTTATCGAGGAACAACATTTTTATTGTTTTTTAATATTATCATAAAATTTAAACTTCATGCAGACTTAATGCAAATTTTTTACCTGAAATATACGAGTAATGTTGGAACAAAAATTTGTTAGGAAAGATAAATTCATGTTATATTGGTGTATATGGACATTTATGTTTATTGTATATGTGCACAGCTGCATGCACGCATTGTTTTCTTTGTGTAGAGAAAACTTCGAAAAGGCTACAAAAATGTAATTACAGCAAAGAAAAATGTTAAATGATTAAGAAACATTAACTTGACAAGAAGATTTGACATTGATATAAGGAGTTGAGCTCTTATTAGTCTCTCAAGGAATTGATTATCAAAAGCTGATAGCACATCTGACTAAAATTTTATTTAAGAATGATTTGAATAGTTTTGTCCATGCGTATCTTACATATTTATAATTACAAAACATGATAAAATTTATTATCCCTTGATCGTAATACTAAAATATGATTGTGGAATTTGTCATAGGAGACGTCAAAACTCAATAGCATAGGAGTGAAAATCGCCAAAGCTCCATAACATCTACAATGTAACTGTAAAGGGAGTTATGCATAATAGAGGAGGAAGATCACTTGAGCCCTTGTCTCAAAAGAAGTTTTCTAGTGCCTAAATTTCAAGTGGTAGCAACATAACTCACTTGATGCTTATGCTTTAAATAGCAGCGTTAGAAGATAAACAAAGCAACAAACTTGAAGCCATTTTAGAGTTTTAGATAAGAACAAACTTATAATTATCATGAGTTAGCAATAGCATTTCTACAAATATTTTCATGCAAATCATACATATGATTTATTGGTAATGCAATCGGATATTATTCTAAATCACCTGTATGTTTCCCAACGGATAGATTATGACTAATTCTTAGAGAGGAAAAAAGTTAAAAGATTAAGAAACTTTAACTTGATAAGAAAACTTCACTTTTGATATAAGGAGTTGACCTCTTCAAGAAATATTAGTCTCTTAAGCAAGAAAGTGCAAATCAAAAGCTAATAGTACATCTAACTAAATTTTTTTATTAAAGAATGAACTGAGTAACTCTCGTATTTATGATTACAATACATGATAAAATTCTGTATCCATTGATCATAATACTAAAAAATGGTTGTAGAATTTCTTATTGGAGACATTGAAACTCAATAGCATAGGAAGGAAAATTGAAAGGCTCAATAACATCAACAATGTAACACTAAAATGAGTTATACATAATAGGTGAGGAAGATTATTTGAGCCCGTCTCAAAGGAAGGTTGCTAGTGCCTAAATTGCAGCTGGTAGCAACATAACTCACTAGATGCTTATGCTTAAAATAGTGGCGTTAGTAGATAAGCAAACCAGCAATCTTGAAGCCATATTAAGGTCATAGATAAGAACAAACTTATATTATCATGAGCTAGCAATAGCATACCTTTCATGCAAATCATATGTATGATTTATGGGTAATGCACTGGGATATAATTCTAAATTACTTGTATGTTTCCCAATTGATAGATTATGACCATTTCTTAGGGGGGGGAAAGATGGTTTACATATCTAGTCATCTTTTAAAACTAATAAATCACACAAGTATATTGTTTCTATCGAATGATTGGGCAATTTCCTTTAGAAAAATAATTCAAATGATTTAAAGATTAGTTATGAACCACTATTTATTTTTGGCTTAACCATATTGATGAAGTTTTATTTTCCAAGTTTTCTAGCAGGCAATTACTATTAGTAAGCATTTTGAGTATGTCCATATGATTTATCTTTCTCCATAATATTCTTTTGATAAATTTTCAAGCAAAAAATATAAATAGAATATAGTATTGATATTAGTTTGCTTATTCATCATAGGGATAAATTTCATCGATAACTCGTCTGGAGGCATTATTATACTTTTTACTTGATTCAATAATCTTATATTGCTTAGGTTATTAATTTCACAGTTTTAAATTTAGGATTATATATCATCTCAGATTTAATTTCAGATTCCGGTTTAATTGCTGCTAGACTTTTGGTTCACGTATCTAAACATGTTGTAATGTAAACTTCAATTTCTATTTTGATCTAATAAAAATGTTTATAGATATTGCAACTTACACTTTTTTAACTACGGTCATATTTAAAAAAGATTCATGAACTTTAGTTTTTTTTTTTTTTGTTTGGAAAAGTAGCAAATTCTAGCTTTACATTATTCTGTATTGATGTGTGTTCAACAAGCTTTGTATGAGATGATAATGATTTTCTTAGAAATATTAATTAAAAATGCAGTAATCATAACTAAATGATTGTAATATTTCTTAATTTCTAATAANAAGCATTTTGGGTATGTCCATATGATTTATCTTTCTCCATAATATTCTTTTGATAAATTTTCAAACAAAAAAATTATAAATAGAATATAGTATTGATATTAGTTTGCTTATTCATCATGGGGATAAATTTCATCGACAACTCGTCTGGAGGCATTATTATACTTTTTACTTGATTCAATAATCTTAAATTGCTTAGGTTATTCAATTTCNGTCGATAACTCGTCTGGAGGCATTATTATACTTTTTACTTGATTCAATAATCTTAAATTGCTTAGGTTATTCAATTTCACAGTTTTAAATTTAGGATTATATATCATCTCAGATTTAATTTCAGATTCCGGTTTAATTGCTGCTNTACAGTTTTAAATTTAGGATTATATATCATCTCAGATTTAATTTAAGATTCCGTTTTAATTGCTGCTAGACTTTTGGTTCATGTATCTAAACATGTTGTAATGTAAACTTCAATTTCTATTTTGATCTAATAAAATTGTTTATAGAATTATATTGCAACTTACACTTTTTTAACTCCAGTCATACTTAAAAAAGATTCATGAACTTTAGTTTTTTATTTTTTATTTTTATTTTTATTTTTATTTTTTTTTGGAAAAGTAGCAAATTCTAGCTTTCCATTATTCTGTAGTGATGTGTGTTCAACAAGCTTTGTATGAGATGATAATGATTTCTTAGAAATATTAATTAAAAATGCAGTAATCATAACTAAATGATTGTAATATTTCTTAATTTCTAATAATGAAGAGAAGGCTTTATCTATTATTGTCTTTGGTGAATTGTGATTTATTCATGCTTAATTTTTTTTCTTCAAACTTCAATTAGTTTTAATAATTTTTAGATAGAATAATCATGGATTAATTACTACTTTATGCTTGTTAAATATNTTTATCTATTATTGTCTTTGGTGAATTGTGATTTATTCATGCTTAATTTTTTTTCTTCAGGCTTTAATTTGTTTTAATAATTTTTAGATAGAATAATCATGGATTAATTACTACGTTATGCTTTTTAAATATTTATTTATTTATATTTTAAGTGAAAACAAAGATTAATTGAGAAGAAAATATGAAGAAACAAAACCATAATCAAATGGAAGCAAAACAATCCAAACAAGACTTAAATTGATCATTTGGCTGGTCTCCATAGCCTGTTGATTATAGCCATTAATTTCGAGTTTATGTTTNCTTATCTATTATTGTCTTTGGTGAATTGTGATTTATTCATGCTTAATTTTTTTTCTTCAGACTTCAATTAGTTTTAATAATTTTTAGATAGAATAATCATGGATTAATTACTACTTTATGCTTGTTAAATATTTATTTATTTATATTTTAAGTGAAAACAAAGATTAATTGAGAAGAAAATATGACGAAACAAAACCATAATCAAATGGAAGCAAAACAATCCAAACATGACTTAAATTGATCATTTGGCTGGTCTCCATAGCCTGTTGATTATAGCCATTAATTTCGAGTTTATGTTTCATATTGACCATTGGAGGTTTTTTTTTTTACTTAAAATGCTATATAAGCATTGTGGAAGTCCTGTTTTGCTACTAATAAAAAATCATACATATTGTATGCTTTAAAGAATTAGTTTAATTTGTCCACCTAATCTAAAACTTGTCCAAAAGTATACATACCATCAAATGTAAGAATAAGATTTATAGCTTTATAATAACATTTTTTGCATCATATAGGATGATAGTTAATTTAATTTATTTTTTGTTGTATCTCTTTTTTAGTTAATTGACCCAAATATTATGTCCTAGCTCTAGAAGAAATTGTTATGCAACCTTAGTCATGGGTACCAAACTTAATACAAAAAAACCTTTAAAAAGTTAGAAAAGATAATAAATAAGAGGGGAAAGATGAAAAAATTAAGGGGCAATTCGGCTGCAAATAAATGTAGTGTAAATATATAATGTGTTGGGAATATCTTGGGTTGTTTCGTTACTTGTAAAATAAATTTAAGAAATAATTTCTTGTGTTTGATTGGAATTAAATGAATCTAAAACTTTGTATTCATATATTTTTGCTAATATTTATTTGTATTAATATATAATTTTATTTTATTAAATGGATCTTGAGCGTAGAAGCAAGGCCTATGAAGGTTAGTCGATGCTGCCGATGAAATATATAATTTAAGAACATAATTCCTTGCATTATAATATAATCATTATTAAATTGAGTTTGTTTGAATTACATCTTTCATTTTAATTTAATTAATTGAAATAATTTTCCCTACCCATTGTTAATGAATTGAAATGATTTTTATTCATAGAAGACGTTGAAGAAGAGTGAAAAGATGGAAGATTAAGAAACAGTGACTTATGAGAAAGCTTATGCTTGAACAACCGGTTATCTTCTCTTATAGATATTTAAGTCTCTCACTTGATTGAGGAATTGATTTACTTGAAAGAGAAATGATCAATTTTTTACATGTTTAAGTCCCTTATTTGCACATCGGTCATACTGCATTTAAAAGGGTAAAAAACAGAAACTTATACTGCATTTAAAAATTGAAATTATCAATAGAAATTAAAAATTCATATTTTCTTCAAAAATTAGGTGTACATCTGTCTATATCGTAATAAATTGTTGAATGAAAAAACCTTACATTATGATCCAGAGAATTAAGCTCGGCATGTTTCTGCACAAGCCCTAAATTTTGTTTAGTATATTCTATTTTGATTTTGGGCCGCTCAAGCCTGTCTTGAATTTATCCAAATCAAGCAAGCAGTTTTTCTCATATTTTCTGGGGCAAGGTTCTTGAAATAATGCCAAATCTCACCACGTTGGCTGATAATCATAACATTAACAATCAGTCGCCTCTATTATTGATTAAAATATGAGACATGCCTCCGCTTCTATTTGCATTTATTCGTCNCACTTCTTTGTTCTCCCAGTTCCTTATTTTCTTTAAACAAGTTAAATAAATACTTGGCTGATAATCATAACTTTAACAATCAGTCGCCTCTATTATTGATTAAAATATGAGACATGCCTCCGCTTCTATTTGCATTTATTCGTTTCTATTACTGTAGAGCATGTAGACAAACTTACCGGCTAAAAATGTGTTTTTTCTCTCCCGTCCAGGTCCAGATATAAAAAAGCAGTGGCTTTATTTTTTTTTAGATGGAGTATTTCCTTCATGCATAAGCAAGAGACAGCAGTCTATGCTATTTAATCGTCTGTAGCTAAACAATTGTAGTTGTTTCTTTGATGGTTTTTCTGTCTGTTGAACAATTAGCATATAATGAACTGTAGCTTGGTTGCTCAGATTCTAGACATCAATGCATGCTCCAAAAATTATTTGGCATCTTCCAGAGGCTAGAAATGGAATTTGCTAGTACAGAACTTTCTTTTTTTAGCTCTTCCTGACCTCTCATATCTGCTAAATTTTTTTTCTGCTGCAGAAACAGTGTGAATTGGTTATAGTTTAATTATGCGTTGCTCTGCTACATCACAGTAATTTATGAGTAAGTAACCATTATTATTTTTTAATTTATACTGAATTCCGAATATCTTACAGGCATGCCATTTCGTAAAGCTTCATTACTAGTATCTATTGTTGCATCTTAAACTTGAGTTTTAGTATTTGTGTGCGGCACTGTTCTGTTGAATATGCATCTTGGTGATTTTTTGATGATTCGTACGAGTAAATGCTTATTGCTACAAAATAGTCATTCATTTGCACCAAATGTTGAATGCATTTAATGGCACGGCATGAAAGAAATGTTATACCGTAGTGTTTTTCCTTGCATCATAATTTGAGAAATTTTGATCATTCCATGATCATGAATTTATGAAAAATATGTTTATTAAGCAAGCATATTGTTCTTTTTTATGAAATAATGTTCTACAATTGAAGTTGCTTGCCATGTCAAAGATTGGGAAGCGATTTTTTATTTCTCTTTTTCTTTTTGAAGCATAAATTGATGTAGTTGAGTGAACTAAATTTGCAAATACTTTCTAATAAGAAAAAAGAAAACAAAGCTCTCATGACCTCTTAAATTGTTTTTCTGGCTTATTCTAAACCGTATGGCTAGTAGGATTGGATTTATGGTTGTTACTACTTTTTTGCTCATTTTTAATGTTTTTTAGCTTTATATTGTGGGGCTGAATTTCAATAAATATTAAGAAAAATAGATTCAAGTTGTATGTATAATCTTCATCAATAGCTATTCTACAAATATATATATATATATATATATATATATATATATATATATATATATCTATGGAGCTGAGTTTAAAATTATGGGGGCAATTACATACCGACCAATTCTGATGTATTTATATATCTAAGACCTAAATTTTATATTTTGAAATTTATATCACCTAAATCTTATAGCCCACATCATATGACAAAATTAACCTTTTTAAAATTTTCTAAAAACAAAAATTATAGCTGTTCGTACTTGGAGTTGATGTGTTAGATATGTAAATGCGCAAGAATTAAGTGGTATGTATGTAAATCTTTCAAAATCATTTCTACTAGTACTTAGCTTATTTTTTTTTTATTTTCCTAACAAGGATAAATAATTTAAAATATTTTAAATCTATTCTATTTGGAATAGAAAGAATTGTCCATCAAAATAATTTTAATTAATATTAAGAATATTGACAACCACTACCTTTATTTTGACGAGTCCGCATGCATCCGGAGTCCTATAAAGAAGTGACCCGTGTAAAATAGACCAATCAGTGCCAATATATTGTAATTTATCTACTTTAAAGGTGGCGCATTCATTGGGAGCCCTGACCTAATATTCTCTAGCCTAAAGAGGTTCGGAGGATGAAAAGAATCATGTATTCGTTACAATACAATTACATGCCGTGAAAATCATCCTTCAGGAATTTCGTCAAACAGGTTGTGGTCNAATTTTTTCTGCTGCAGAAACAGTGTGAATTGGTTATAGTTTAATTATGCGTTGCTCTGCTACAACACAGTAATTTATGAGTAAATACATTTTACTATAAAAAGTAACCATTATTATTTTTTAATTTATACTGAATTCCGAATATCTTACAGGCATACCATTTCGTAAAGCTTTATTACTAATATCTATTGTTGCATCTTAAACTTGATTTTTAGTATTTGTGTGCGGCACTGTTCTGTTGAATGTGCATCTTGGTGATTTTTTGATGATTCATACGAGTAAATGCTTATTGCTACAAAATAGTCATTCATTTGCACCAAATGTTGAATGCATTTAATGGCACGGCATGAAAGAAATGTTATACCGTAGTGTTTTTCCTTGCATCATAATTTGAGAAATTTTGATCATTCCATGATCATGATTTTATGAAAAATATGTTTATCAAGCAAGCATATTGTTCTTTTTTATGAAATAATTTCCTACAATTGAAAGTTGCTTGCGGTGTCAAAGATTGGGAAGCGATTTTTTTTATATTTTTCTTTTTCTTTTTGAAGCATAAATTTATGTAGTTGAGTGAACTAAATTTGCAAATACTTTCTAAGAAGAAAACAAAGCTCTCATGACCTCTTAAATTGTTTCTGGCTTATTCTAAACGCATGGCTAGTAGGATTGGATTTATGGTTGTTACTACTTTTTTGCTCATTTTTAATGTTTTTAGCTCTATATTGTGGGAAAAAATTTGCATGCGATAGACGTACGCAACGCTGCGTGCGATATTGGGGTTATACCGATGGTACAAGAGGGTTACATTAGTGGTATAAACTCTGGTAACCTCCTGTAACTTTCTGTAACATACTTGTACCCTACAAAAGTTTCGCGTTTCTGTTATCATATATTAATAATTTATTAGTAGGTTACACATAAGTTACAGAAGGTTATAGGGAGGTTACAAGGGGTTGTACCGTGGATGTAATCCCCTTGTATCCTCGGTATAACCCTAATATCGCACGCAAATTTTTTCCCTATATTGTGGGGGTGAATTTCAAAAAATATTTAAAAAAATAGATTCAAGTTGTATGTATAATCTTTATCAATAGCTATTCTATGGAGCTGAGTTTAAAATTATAGGGGCACTTACAGACCGACCAATTCTGATGTATTTATATATCTAAGACCTAAATTTTATATTTTAAAATTTATATCACCTAAATCTTATAGCCCACATCATATGACAAAATTAATTTTTTAAAATTTTCTAAAAACAAAAATATTAGCTGTTCGTACTTGGAGTTGATGTGTTAGATATGTAGATGCACAAGAATTAAGTGGTATGTATGTAAATCTTTCAAAATTGTTTCTACTAGTACTTGCTTATTTTTTTATTTTCCTAACCAGGATAAATAATTTAAAATATTTTAAATTTATTCTTTTTGGAAAAGAAAAGGATTGTCCATCAAAAAAATTTTAACTAATATTAAGAATATTGACAACCACTACCTTTATTTTGACGAGTCTGCATGCATCCGGAGTCCTATAAAGGAGTGACACGTGTAAAATAGATCAATCAGTGCCAATATATTGTAATTTATCTACTTTAAAGGTGGCGCATTCATTGGGAGCCTTGACCTAATATTCTCTCTATTTGACGAAAAAATATTACCTCAGGAGTACTGATGCATCAGTACTTCAATGAGGGGTGCCACGTAGGCACCACGGTGAGACCATTGCCTACGTGGCACCCCCTCATTGGAGTACTGATGTATCAGTACTCCTGAGGTAATATTTTTTCCTAGCCTAAAGAGGTTCGGAGGATGAAAAGAATATGTATTCGTTACAATACAATTACATGCCGTGAAAATCATCCTTCAGGAATTTCGTCAAACAGGTTGTCGTCGTCACCATCGAGGGACATCATGATCCGTGCGGCCGTCGCCTCCATCGATGACAAGGTTAACGCCGTGGGAGCGGATGGCGTTGAGGATGGCCCATACCTTAGCGCGGTTCTTGAACCCTTTCTTCTCGACTTCCTTGGCGGCATTAGCGTGAATGGGCTCGGTGGCCAGGCCGTCGACCTTGAGGCGCATGGCGAGGACTTCGCCGACTGCGGCGGCCGCCTTGGAGTTGCAGGTGCGGCCGCAGTCGAGGCCTTCCCTGAGCGCCTTCTCCACCGAGGAAGCCGTCACGATAACCCTACCGCTTCGGCGAT
The DNA here is from genome assembly GCA_002079205.1 of Phalaenopsis hybrid cultivar. NCBI lineage: Eukaryota > Viridiplantae > Streptophyta > Magnoliopsida > Asparagales > Orchidaceae > Phalaenopsis > Phalaenopsis hybrid cultivar. The sequence goes on from JXCR01146456.1 coordinate 158,101, forward strand.
CCACCACGTTGGCGGTCACGTACTTGAGCGAGATGAAGAGCCGCAGGACGAATCGCTTCGCCGCAGGTGCGTGGGACCAAGGCGGAGCAATCGGGCTCATTTCTGCACTCGAATGTCCAGCTCGCCCTTTCCCTTTGGGACTAGTTTTAAGCTCTAAAGGGATGATTATGTATCTGGTGGTCCAAGGAGAAGTTGAAATTTGAATAATTTAATATGAGAACTTCCTTGTTCTAGCACTTCTTAGTTGTTCGGACATAATATTTTCTTCCCCTAATATTTATTTATTTCTTTTTTAATTAATTCAATTACTATAAATATTTTTTTTTATAAAAAAAATTTGAATAATTTTAAACATATCAAAGTATTATAGAATGATTTATGAAAATATTTTCTATTAATTTTGTTAAGTTTTTTCATTGGAATTAATGTAAAATTTTGTAAGGTTATTAAGATAATTTGATGATTTTTTTTTAATATTTATAAATTGTACATGATTAATTATTACATTATTTAGTTACATATTTAATATAATAATAATAAATAATTTAAATTTAAAAATAGAATCATATTGAATAATTATAAATTTTTATTGTTTTCATAAATATTATATATTTTGAGAATATAAATTTTTGTTGATTAGATTGTTTATGTTTTTTTTCGAAGTTATATATATATATATATATATATATATATATATATATATATATACATACATACAAAAATTAGAATCAATTTTATACTCATTTTTGTAACTATCCAACAAAAATTTAGAGAATCTAAAAATATTTTATTTAGTAGCTAACACAATGAAAGATTTGTGGTGGTAGATTAATGAATTATTGACTCATTGTTGCATGAAAACACAATACACACTCAGATATATAAAGAGAAGTAAGCAAGATTTAATATTTCAATTTTTATGTGGAAAATTTTGAAAAAGAAAAAAATATTATAGGATCTAGCTCAAATGAAATAATCTACTATGAATGATGAGCACAAAATTACACTTTTCTCCTGAATTAGAGAAGATAGAATTACAAAGATTATCATTGTAAATGTATTATAATGATTCATTGATAATAGACATAGTCTGACTGTACTAAGTGTAGTTCTCAGTGATAGCAAGTTGTAAAGGTCGTAGTTGTTTGATATGGATGCAGTAGTCTACTGTGAATGATGTAGATGGTTGTAGCGCGAGCTTGTTGTTTAGGACGGTGGGCAATGACTAGATAAAATGGTGGAGTAGCAATGGAATGTTATCTGTGGGACGTAGATCGGACGACGACGGTGGAATGTCGGCCCACTTATTGGATGACGAAGATGCATATTGCGCAGGAGTGTCGTGAATCGTGCGCAAGGGCCCTTGCATTGCCGGTGTGTCATGGATCTGGCAGGCACACTATTCGATCCGTGCTGGCATAGCCAGGCTACTGGATCCATGTGGGTGTGTCGTGAATTGCGCATATGGGTTGCTGGATCCACATGGTCATTTGTAGACCAGTCCTAATTGGATGGTTCTAGCAAGATGGTTGAGTTGGTTTAGACCAACATGGTGAAGCCCCAAAAAAGAGTTCCCATAGGGTCACAAGGTATTAGGGAAACCCTTTATGACTTGGAAATCACCTCACACCACATAAACATTCAACACACACCACTGCAATTCACATACTACATACATATTCACATATTCCACATCACATACCCATACAAAAGGCACACACAACCCATACATCATTACAGTTTACATCACCGCATACCTCCCCCACACATCACTCACTTCACCTTATACACATTCATATCACACTACATACACATTCACCTCATTCCACAAACTCACACCTCACTACACTTTTCCATGCACGAAATTTCTTCTAAATTGCCCCAATTACCACAAAATTCTCAGAACCGCTCAAAATCCTCAAAATTGCCAAAATACCCCCTCCANACTCATTGTTGCATGAAAACACAATACACACTCAGATATATAAAGAGAAGTAAGCAAGATTTAATATTTCAATTTTTATGTGGAAAATTTTGAAAAAGAAAAAAATATTATAGGATCTAGCTCAATTGAAATAATCTACTATGAATGATGAGCACAAAATTACACTTTTCTCCTGAATTAGAGAAGATAGAATTACAAAGATTATCATTGTGTTCCCATAGGGTCACAAGGTATTAGGGAAACCCTTTATGACTTGGAAATCACCTCACACCACATAAACATTCAACACACACCACTGCAATTCACATACACTACATACATATTCACATATTCCACATCACATACCCTATACAAAAGGCACACACAACCCATACATCATTACAGTTTAAATTGCCCCAATTACCACAAAATTCTCAGAACCGCTCAAAATCCTCAAAATTGCCAAAATACCCCCTCCAAATTGACCAAAATTCGCCCTATACCCTAAATTCACCAAATTTAAACCATGGGTTACTTATCACTGATCCCTAACAGTAATTATTACTTATCTTTATAATCATTCATAAATATTTAGTTGAATACTAACTATTTATAAAATTGATAATTTAATAATATAAAATTTAGTCACTAAATTAAAATAAACTAATTCATAGTTACTATCTCTTGACCTCCAACCTTGTAAGTTAAGTTAGGTTATTAATGAGATTTTAACTTGCAAAGAGAGTTGAAATTCAAAATCATTATAGGCTTTAGATTCAAAATTGCAATAAGAACTAAGACATATATAGTAATTCTCAGTAAAAATAAATAAATAAACAAGAGAAATCAATATTAAAAAAATAAGGAAGCAGAAATCTTGTAGAAGCTCATAAAAAAAGAGAAATTTTAAGAACTTTTAGGGAGAAGTTTGAGGCGAGGGTAAGATAAAAAAAATTGGTGTCAATTCCTCTTCTAAAGATTAAAGGATCAATAACTTTTCTAATCTAGTCTAGACACTTNTTGGTGTCAATTCCTCTTCTAAAGATTAAAGGATCAATAACTTTTCTAATCTAGTCTAGACACTTNTTTCTTATCAATAAAATGATTATGTTGATGTCCTCAATCATGACAAGTGAGCAGAATTATTTTTCTCCCTTCATTTGGTGATGCAGGAATGTAAATTTTAATTTTTCTTGTGTTATTNCTTCTTATCAATAAAATGATTATGTCGATGTCCTCAATCATGACTAGTGAGCAGAATTATTTTTCTCCCTTCATTTGGTGATGCAGGAATGTAAATTTTAATTTTTCTTGTGTTATTTTCTTGAACCTTTTATAAGGTGATGTTTTAACCTTCAAATTTTCATTTACATTCAACCTGGTTAGTTGGATAGTTAAAATTTGTAGTGATTTTCAAGTTTCTGAAGAAATTTTAGTGGAACAATTAGGTTAACACATAATAACTTAGGAGAATAAAAAAAGATAGCGTAATCTTTCAGGGAAATACAGAATCTTGGCCTAATCAATTGATTAAGGGAACTAAACATGTCAGATTGTCAAGCTTTCTTAGACACCTGAGGTGATAAGGGGGAGATTTGTTCCTAATTCTCACCTACAATTTGAATAGCCCAATCAAATTTAGAATCCTGCAGAAACAATTCAAGAGAGTATTTTACTAGCATAAAAAAACTTCACTGAAATTCTCACCTCGTTAGTTTGGTTTCTCTATTTTGAAAATTATGATTAGTAACTTTTCAAGATCATTAAACTTCATACCTTAGATTTAAAATTGATAGGCTAGAAATTTTTACTTCAGAATTTTGCACGTTCCTCGTGGAATTGATACACACTTTGTTTTATATATTACATAAATGCCACGTATACTTACATGATTCGACAATGCTTCATAAAATTTTGATATGTATCAACTTTTGGGCATCATTATCATGAAACGACATTGAATTTCCAATTTTAGAAATATTGTAGTCAAACCGTTAGGATTTAGAGGTGAAAAAGTAGTGTTGTACTTTATAGTATTTTACTTGTTATTTCATGTTTTAGAAAATTCAAAAATAACTTGTGTTGCCCTCTTTCTGTTTTGTTGCTATTTTAGTGCAATTATTTCACTATTTTTTCATTGCTGTCAAAATTGTGTGAATTGTTTGTTTTTCAACTTCAACATGTTATCTGCATAGATTTTTCTCTAAATAATTTATTTTCTTTGATTGCGCATGTAATATACGGTCATTTCACTAGTTTTCCCTAGTTGTGTACGCATAGAACAAAAACTTCAAAACTTGTACCCTACACACTGAACTAGAAAACACTGCTAAAAAATTCAAAAAATTGAAAATGTTTAAAAAGAAGTCGGGAGAGATGGTGAACATACCTCAAGAAGAACAAAACAAACCTAAACCCAATGTCATGACTAGACCTCTTCGGGAATTTGTCACCCCATTAATAGAGAAAACTCACTTGAGAATCAACAACCCTACCGTAGAAGTCGATTCATTTGAACTCGAACCAATCATTAATAAGAAGGTACAAAATAACCAATGGGGGTCACCCACATAAGACCCTAACTTCCTTGTAGTTAGTTTTCTTGAATTGTGTAACATTGCCTCTGACGATAATAATAGACTGAATTCCTTGAACTGTGTGCTACCTAGGTGTTTGTTTCTAGCCAATTTNCGTGAAAAAGTAGTGTTGTACTTTATAGCATTTTACTTGTTATTTCATGTTTTAGAAAATTCAAAAATAACTTATGTTGCCCTCTTTCTGTTTTGTTGCTATTTTAGTGCAATTATTTTACTATTTTTTCATTGCTGTCAAAATTGTGTGAATTATTTGTTTTTCAACTTCAACATGTTATCTGCATAGATTTTTCTCTAAATAATTTATTTTCTTTGATTGCGCATGTAATAAACGGTCATTTCACTAGTTTGCCCTAGTTGTGTACGCATAGAACAGAAACTTCAAAACTTGTACCCTACGCACTGAACTAGAAAACACTGCTAAAAAATTCAAAAAATTGAAAATGTTTAAAAAGAAGTCGGGAGAGATGGTGAACATACCTCAAGAAGAACAAAACAAACCTAAACCCAATGTCATGACTAGACCTCTTCGGGAATGTGTCACCCCATTAATAGAGAAAACTCACTTAAGAATCAACAACCCTACCGTAGAAGTCGATTCATTTGAACTCGAACCAATCATTAATAAGAAAATACAAAATAACCAACGGGGGTCACCCACATAAGACCCTAACTTCCTTGTAGTTAGTTTCCTTGAATTGTGTAACAATGCCTCTGACGATAATAATAGACTGAATTCCTTGAACTGTGTGCTACCTAGGTGTTTGTTTCTAGCCAATTTTGATTATTTTCTTAGCCGATTAAGTGTCTATAGTAAAAGGATGGACGTCGCTCGGAAAAACCAATTGTTGTTAATGTTATTGGTGGGATTATTTCAATCCCTATTAAAAGATTTGAGGACTAATTTGACACCTTGAAAAATAGAATTGCTCCTGTAGATAGCCAGGAGACCTTTTTTAGCACTTTTGTCATCATTTAAAAGCATAAATAAACAATGATGTCATAAGTTCTTAAGTGTAATGAGCAAACAATTTAAATTGAGTATAGTTGGGTAACTAAACTTCTTTTTAAGGATTCGAGTGAGGCAATAAAAGGAAGGCATTTTTATTTATCAAAATGAATGCACAAATTAGCTAATTAACAAGTTTAGAACAAATATATTCAAGCCCAATAGATCAATCATGACGAAGATGGCAATTCCAAGAATAATAAGTTGTATAGAAGTATGATGGGATTTCCATTATACCATACTACTAAGCAGTCTAAAATTATGCTTGCCATATGTGTTTGTGCTGCTTCAGGGCTAATCTTAAAATATCTCATTTAATAAAGTGTATATTTTATTATTTTNGCTAATTTGACACCTTCAAAGTAAAACTAGAATTGCTCCTGTAGATAGCCAGGAGACCTTTTTTAGCACTTTTGTCATTATTTAAAAGCATAAATAAATAATGATGTCATAAGTTCTTAAGTGTAATGAGCAAAAAATTTAAATTGAGTCGAGTGAGGCAATAAAAGGAAGGCATTTTTATTTATCAAAATAGATGCACAAATTAGCTAATTAACAAGTTTAGAATAAATATATCAAGCCCAATAGATCAATCATGAAGAATATGGCAATTCCATGAATAATAAGTTGTATAAAAGTATGTGTGATTTCTATTATACCATACTACTAAGCAGTCTAAAATTATGCTTGTCATATGTGTTTGTGCTGCTTCAGGGCTAATCTTAAAATATCTCATTTAATAAAGTGTATATTTTATTATTTTATTAGGACCCATATTAGAGGTGACTTGATTAAGAATTCACTATTTTGTGGCTTAGTTTTGTTACCCAAAAGTTGATTATGCTAGTTGTAGTCAGTTGAAAATGTAGCTATTTAACATGCCATTTTTTAGGATCAACAAACCAAAGTTTGATTATTCTAGTTGGAGTCAAATGAAAATGTAGCTATCAACATGCCATCCTTTAAGATCATCACTTATGTCTTGGGTTACTAACGTCTTGGGTTAAGAAAATAATAATATAAAGCTTCATCTACTATAGAAGCAGTATGTGTTTGTACAAAATTATGCTGCATAGGCACTTAATTGGCTAAGAAAATAGTCAAAAGATTAGAACACTAGGTTAGAGCAGGTTATAGTTAAGTATAAACAAGGGATTCAGCCATATGAATATTCAAGGAAATCTGCACCATTAAATTTACATTTATGGCATTGGGTCAAAAAGATGGTGCATTTATACAGAGGATCTAAATTTGAAAGTATAAATGTATTAAGAAAATCTCTAATCACATCAGATCATAACTATTAATAAGGTCATTCATAAGGCTTGATGACTGGGATCATCACATAAAAATTCATGCAAGTCTATCTTCAAGCTCCATGTCAAGTTAAAAAGCAAGGAAAAGACTCAGAACTTGAGTTTGACTTGTAAGGAGTTTTGAGTAGTGCACCAATGAGCACCAAAAAGATTCAGGGTTTGCTTTGGGGTCTTTTTTTACCATTTTTCTTTTCAAATTAGTGTCACACCTCCATTTGATTATTAGTTGGGTGTTATTTTTTAGAAATCTATGTAATGAAAATTTGATTTTCACAAATAGATCTGCTAATGTGTGGGAAGTTATAGAAAGTTATTGTTTTTATTCAAAAAAGAAAATATTTATAATATCCATAGTAGTTTTCAAAAAAATTACTTTTTTAACAATAATTTTACAACAGCATTGATGAAAAACTAAATTGACCCCAAACAGACCCATAGCATAGAGTTTAGAAATCAATCTCTAATGTTCATTTTAGTTTCCAATTATGGTTATAATTTTAGCAACNAAAAAATAATAATATAAAGCTTCATCTACTATAGAAGCAGTATGTGTTTCTACAAAATTATGCTGCATAGGCACTAAATTGGCTAAGAAAATAGTCTCAGAAGATTAGAGCACTAGGTTAGAGCAGGTTATAGTTAAGTATAAACAAGGGATTGAGCTATATGAATACTCAAGGAAATCTGCACCATTAAATTTACATTTATGGCATTGGCTCAAAAAGAAGGTGCATTTATACAAAGGATCTAAATTTGCAAGTATAAATGTATTAAGAAAATCTCTAATCACATCAGATCATAACTATTAATAAGGTCATTCATAAGGCTTGATGACTGGGATCATCACATAAAAATTCATGCAAGTCTATCTTCAAGCTCCATGTCAAGTTAAAAAGCAAGGAAAAGACTCAGAACTTGAGTTTGACTTGTAAGGAGTTTTGAGTACTGCACCAATGATCACCAAAAAGATTCAGGGTTTGCTACCATTTTTCTTTTCAAATTAGTGTCACAACTCCATTTGATTATTAGTTGGGTGTTATTTTTTAGAAATCTATGTAATGAAAATTTGATTTTCACAAATAGATCTGCTAATGTGTGGGAAGTTATAGAAAGTTATTGTTTTTTTTCAAAGAAGAAAATATTTATAATATCCATAGTAGCTTTCAAAAAAAAAAACTTTCTTAACAATAATTTTACAACAGCACTGATGAAAAACTAGATTCACCCCAAACAGACACATAGCATAGAGTTTAGAAATCAATATCTAAGATTCATTTTAGTTTCCAATTATGGATATAATTTTAGCAACACTCATTCAGCTCATCTTATTGACACTCCTATTTCCTACACAGTTCCATATTTCAGCTCTTCCTACAATAAAGTACCAGAATTAAGTTTTATAGGGTGAATAAGTCAAATTATTTAATTAAATGAACTGAAAACAGTCTGTGAAGAGGAAGCCACCAATGCTAAATCTGCTTGAGAAGGGTTTGTTCATGAGATGGTACAGTGAACTTTGCTGCAACACTTGTTTATCGTTTTAGGTGTCCGAGGAGAATTAATAGCAGGCGATCCGGCTAAGTTCGCCTTCGACCGTCTCCTGCAGAAAAGAAAGATTCATTCCAGGCACCCATAAGGCTAGCTCACAAGTTCACGAGAGCATCTCACTTTGTCTATCTCCCACTCCCCGCCACAATCTCACCATTTAAAAAGAGTGCAAAGCTTCAATGAATAAATCAGTTAAATGACAGAGGATGGTATGTTAATTAAAAAGGTTGAGACCGAAGGATTCTGAATAACAAAATTACACGAAGTATCAACCAAAATTACAANCAATCAAGTTTTTTTAATAGCAAAAGTTAGTTTAACCAAAATTAAAATGAAACATTAATTTGATAAGAACNAGCGGTGATGAAACCATTCTGGTCTTTGTCGAAGACCCGAAAGGCCTCTCTGAGTTCATCTTCAGAATCAGTGTCTTTCATTTTGCGAGCCATAAGGTTAAGGAACTCAGGGAAATCAATGGTTCCATTACCATCAGCATCAACCTCATTGATCATGTCTCGCAGTTCTACCTCAGTGGGGTTCTGACCAAGTGATCTCATAACAGTTCCCAGTTCCTTTGTTGTGATGCAACCTATATAGATACACAATGCAAGACATAATGAATTGGTCTCCATATTGAGTAAAATAACTTTTTGAAACAGCATTTCAAGAGAATCGAACACACAAGTACAGGAAAAAAACTAAAAAATTTCAACAGTGATGTGTTGTTCTGAATGTTGAAGAGATTATATCCGGACAAGGAAAAATAAGTTTTTAGTTCAAAAAGTTTTAAAAATAAAAGCATGAATAAAGAAAGGAAAAATTTGGTCAATCGCTACAATAACATTTGTTTCCCTATCTTATATATAGACATAGACTAGCAAAGAGTCTCGTGTGATGCCACAAAGTATAGTTAGGTTTCACAACAATTGACGCTAAGCATTTGCAAGATATAGATAAGTGAAATTATTAGATGTAAATATTTATTTAGAAAATTTCATAAGCGTAACAAACAAGAGTGTTGAATTTTATTTTAGATCTCAAATATAACTAGAAAACAATATTAATATCAAATACTTAAAAAGAGGATAGCCAGAAACTCAAATATTATATCCTCAGTATAACTATACAAAAAATAGAATTATCATCAAAGTAATTCCTGAAATGCCACTTCAAGTCTAACTAAATGGAACCTAGTATGAAAAATGAAGATGTATGAAATTGCAATATCAAGAGCACTGAGAAAAGCTTAATGGATATAAAGTTGTCATAATAAAAAAACAAATAGGTGTTTGAATACAAAAGAAAGATTAAACAAAATAAAAATGGAAATCACATATCAGTTCTGACAATTTTGAAACAAGAACGAAAAAGTAAAATAAACACAAATCAGTTAAATTTTTAAAAGATCCGATCTTAAAATTTAGACAAAAGATTAGTATGCATTACAAAAAAAGAGAATATCCTCCTCATATTCTTTCACTAAAATTAAAGATAAATTTAATGGAGAAATGCAGGAAATTGCAANTTTTTAAAAGATCCGATCTTAAAATTTAGACAAAAGATTAGTGTGCATTAAAAAAACAGAGAATATCCTCCTCATATTCTTTCACTAAAATTAAAGATAAATTTAATGGAGAAATGCAGGAAATTGCAATATCAAGAAGAGCGCTGTGAAAATCTTTAATCGAGACAAATTTGTCAAAATTAAAAAAGAAATCAAGTTTTTTTAATAGCAAAAGTTAGTTTAACCAAAATTAAAATGAAACATTAATTTGATAAGAACTTCAAAACATGTAACTAAAAAGAAATAAACAAAACGTGTCATATTGTTCAGAGTACCAATCCTAAATTTAGACAAAAGATAAGGAAAAAGAGGAAAAAAAGCAAAAATTTATTTCCACTGATTAAAAAAGAAAAGATATAATTTAGAAATTAATTTGCACAACAGTAACTATATTTTAAGAAGAATCTTTCATTTTATATAGNCTGTTCAGAGTACCAATCCTAAATTTAGACAAAAGATAAGGGAAAAAGAGGAAAAAAAGCAAAAATTTATTTCCACTGATTAAAAAAGAAAAAGATATAATTTAGAAATTAATTTGCACAACAGTAACTATATTTTAAGAAGAATCTTTCATTTTATATAGAAAAATTGTAAAGGAAAAGAAGTAAATCAATAAAATTATATTAATGAAGTAAATTAAAATAAAATATATAAGAAAATCATGCATATTATCAGGTCTCTTGAAATATGTTTATTATTCAAAGTATCATCATTATCATTAGCCTTATCCCAACTATTTCACGCCTGTATAATTAATGAATCATCATTTTTAATTCATTCCAATGGAGTGAAATTTCCATTTGCTCTTACAAAATGTTAGTGGAGCTGTTAAACTACTTGGCAAATCATTTGACTAATTCATATTATGTTACCTAAGGCTACCTCTCCTCTCTTCTAATTTGTTAAAATTAATTTTATCAATTTTTTAAATAAGTGATTTTACTATGTTTCATTGTACATATTAAAGCTACTTAAATCTTTTTTTGATTTCCTTGATTTCTACAGATGTCATTTAACTGCACTTTCTAATATAATCAATTCTCAATTCATCTTAATTTTTCCACACTTCAACGACAAGCATCCATATAATATTTTTACCTAATTGCAATCATAAAACCTATCTTTAAAACCTTACCGCATTAAATTCCTAAGGCACTTATCTATCCCACCTGCTCTGCTGCATATTCTTAGCTCTGTCACTATTATTCTATATAATAAATCTAAGGCACTTAAGTCTATCACATTTAAGTATCACTATCTTCTAATAATATTAATTAATAATTTTTAATAAAAATTAACTAAAATTTTATAACAAACCTATTCTCTGACTAAAGTGTCAAAATAGTCACGGAGTCTATAAAGATGTCAAATTAGTCCCGAGATTCTTTTAATATAAGCTGAAATAGTCCCTTAAGAGGACTATTAAGTTTTTTGTCTCCTTAGTCTTTGATCAATTAATTCTAAGTCATCTATCTTATAAATATCCTCCATTATTAAGCAACTTCACCTTTTTTAAAGAATGCACATCAATTTTTTTTTCTTTTTTCCCCCCACAAACACCCAAACACATGCACACCGCACATGCAAGGCCTTGAACTCAGGANCTTTTTTCCCCCCACAAACACCCAAACACATGCACACCGCACATGCAAGGCCTTGAACTCAGGATCTCTTGGTTAAAAGACAAAGCTCTCAACCACTGAGCCAAGATGGCTTACATAAGTATTCATCAATTAGAACTATATCATTAGCAATAAAATAAACTATTACAACTCATCTTGAAAATCTTTAATATACATCTCAATAACAAATATAAATAGATATAAACAAATTTTGATCATTGATGAAATCATATTTATAATTAAAAATTCTAGTAATTTTAAGTACTAATATTNTTATTACAACTCATCTTGAAAATCTTTAATATACATCTCAATAACAAATATAAATAGATAAACAAATTTTGATCATTGATGAAATCATATTTATAATTAAAAATTCTAGTAATTTTAAGTACTAATATTAGCTAGTGTTTTATAATATGGATATGTGTATGTATATATGTTTATGTATAAAGCAATCTTAAAAATGTACAATTTGAGGTGCGCCTTGAAACCCACCTCAGTGTGATTCCAAAAAAAATGCTTTATCTCACATTGCTTGAGGCACGCCTATAGACNAATATGTGTATGTATATATGTTTATGTATAAAGCAATCTTAAAAATGTACAATTTGAGGTGCACCTTGAAACCCACCTCAGTGTGATTCCAAAAAAAATGCTTTATCTCACATTGCTTGAGGCACGCCTATAGACACGCCTCGCCGCAATTCCGCTAAGGGTGTATCTCACACTTAGTTTCTTTCTCATATATTAGAAGATTTGAAAATGAATCCAAGTCGCACACCACACACACGAGCTCCCCTCTCCTGATCAAGCTTCCCAACATCGCTACCTGTTGTTTGCTACTTATGGTCGTCGCCACCTAATAGTTCCTACTACTATCTCCACTGATAGTTGCTTTTGCTACTATGGTTTTCATGCGCGGTAGCTATTATTGTTGTAGTCGCGGCCTTCAGCTGCTTCTGTTCTCGCCACCGCCAGCTGCTCCTACTGCCCCAACTATTGTCTGTTGCCCAGGCATTTTGATTACTTATTATGTTTGTATTTAGATCTACAGATGTTAACAGTAGAAGTGAGATAAGTTTACCATGCTAAACTGGACTTATATCTTTAACATTTTATATTATTTTTATGTCACATTTTATGTTAGTTTTGGGACTTGATAGGTTAATGTTTACATTATATTTTATTTTGTAAATGTTGTCACATAATATTTTGCATCTTACNTATGTCACATTTTATGTTAGTTTCGGGACTTGATAGGTTAATGTTTACATTATATTTTATTTTGTAAATGTTGTCACATAATATTTTGCATCTTACNGCCAATTGAGCCACTCCCACCAGCCCAAAGCCAATCATTTAGTTGACCATCAACACCAACCAAGCCTAGTNTGAGCTTTTCCATCCATTATCAAGGATTGACAACCATACTAATAAAGCCAATTGAGCCACTCCCACCAGCCCAAAGCCAATCATTTAGTTGACCATCAACACCAACCAAGCCTAGTCGATCAAATTAGTTCTGTCGATCCGATGTCAAACAAGCTCAGTCGACAAATCCAGAGAGCAACCAACTGATGAGCTCATACATGTAAAATACCAAGAATACTTTATACAACCCTCTTTAAAGTGGGGGGAAAAATGCAACACATTATATTGTATCATCTCCTTTATAAAAAGGAGATCATTTTATGAGTAAAAAAGGATGAACATGATAGACACAATATGTTAATATTCCTTATTGTTCACTCTTCTCTCCGTCTCTTCCCCCACTCTCTCTCTCTATATCTTTCTCTCCTGTCTTACACTTTATTCATTCGGGTGTGATAGGATCCAACATTATACAATGTGCGATGAGTGTGGATTATGTTATTAAAAAGAGGAGCAACCAACAAAGAGNTCAAGAATACTTTATACAACCCTCTTTAAAGTGGGGGGAAAAACGCAACACATTATATTGTATCATCTCCTTTATAAAAAAGGAGATCATTTTATGAGTAAAAAAGGATGAACATGATATACACAATATGTTACTATTCCTTGTTGTTCACTCTTCTCTCCATCTCTTCCCCTGCTCTCTCTCTTTCTCTATATCTTTCTCTTCTGTCTTGCACTTTATTCATTCGGGTGTGATTCACGATCAAATTAGGATCCAACATTATACAATGTGCGATGAGTGTGGATTATGTTATTAAAAAGAGGAGCAACCAACAAAGAGGAAACCAAGAATAGAGACATTGATAACATGGAGTTCATGAGAGAGTTTGTAAACGAACAAAACCATAGTTGAAGAATCAAATGTTGAATGTCATCTGAGAAGCACTGGCTTGAGGAAGAGAGCATCATCCTCTAGAGGAGGGCCAACGCCAAAGGTCAAAGAGTCCCACGTGCCTTGGAAAGAGAAGGTGACTCTAAGTACTTTAATAGCACTGAATCGGGGTGAAATAGAGCCAAAATAGAGAAAAATGAGTGTGTTGCCCGCAGTATTTTGATCTGCATGAGACTTTGTTGGAGTGATTTTCATCTTTCTTTCATGGGAAATAACTAAGTATTTTGTTCTTCATTATCTTATAATTGTTGTAAACACTTTTCTAGTGAATTTGCTTTCATTTAAACAAAGTTTTATGTTGTGTTTTCTCCATGCTTAGTGAGTAGTTTTCGTTACTCTTTCTCCTTGTGATGAGATTGAATCATGTGTGGGATGAGAATGATTTGAAGATTCTTTTTATTTAAAAAAATTATGATGGTATTTTCACTGATTCTTCATTGACTTTGCAAAATAATCATTTGTGAGGTTAAAATCCGTTGTGAAACATAATGACCTGATAGGGCTATGATTTCACCAACTAGTGAGCACCACACTTAACTTTGGAAAGAACCATTGGGATCGTCCGAGGGGAAGTGTAAATATAAAGTGAGATAAGTTTTGATCGGTGCAAAATTGATGTTTCTAGGGTGATAGACTAGATTCTTTTATCAATTCAGTTTGGAGTTTGGATCTAAGGGTCCCTAATAGGTCCTTTAGAGAGGTGGTGATATGCTAGATTCTTTTATCAATTCAATTTAAAGTTTGGATCTAAGGGTCCCTAGTATGTCCTATAGAGAGGGCATAATATGTAATCTAGAAATAAGAGGTCAGAATCTCCTCAGTACTACTACACAAACTGGAATAAACTTTAAGCAAGTCGATGTCTTTGCATGCACCGAGAGGGGGTAAAGAATGAGTTTGCTCTTATTTGTCACAAAACCACATTTTAACCTTTAAACATTCTATTCCTACACTAACTATGATCTCATCGCAAGGGGAAAGAGATTTAATAATTTAAGAGCTTTTCAAGGTTTAACCNGTCGGGGTGAAATAGAGCCAAAATAGAGAAAAATGAGTGTGTTGCCTGCAGAGTGGCGCTATAACACCAGTCATGAATAGAAATTGACACTATAGCGTCAATTCTGGAGCCATAGCGCCTGAGACAGTTTTTGGACGGCTTTTAAGTGATTCTGAGCCATTCTAGGATGTTTTGGAAGATTCCAAGCAACTTGCACGCCCAATGGAATGATTCAATGAATCAAGACACTTGTAAAGGCTTTTGGATGATGTGTCTCTTGGAGTGATGATGTGTGTCAATTGGAGTGAAGATGTGTTTTTCTTGGACTGGAGATGTGTTTTATGTCTCTTTAAAAAGAGGCGCTTGACGCCTCTCACGAAAAGTAAAAGGGGAGGCTTTTGGCATGATTTTTAGGTGTGGCATGTGTGTGTGTGTGTGTGTGTGTGTGTGCTTGTTTGTAAGGAGAGATTGTTGAGGGATTTTGAGAGATAATTGAAAGGAATTGTAGGAAATTTGCATGGATCTGCATGAAACTTTGTTGGAGGGATTTTCATCTTTCTTTCATGGGAAATAGCTAAGTATTTTGTTCTTCATTATCTTATAATTGTTGTAAACACTTTTCTAGTGAATTTGCTTTCATTTAAACAAAGTTTTATGTTGTGTTTTCTCCTTGCTTAGTGAGTAGTTTTCCTTACTCTTCTCCTTGTGATGAGATTTAATCATGTGTGGGATGAGAATGATTTGAAGATTCTTTTATTTAACAAATTATGATGGTATTTTCACTGATTCTTCATTGACTTTGCAAAATGATCATTTGTGAGGTTAAAATTTGTTGTGAAACATAATGACCTGGTAGGGCTATGATTTCACCAACTATTGAGCACCACACTTAACTTTGGAAAGAACCATTGGGATCGTCCGAGGGGAAGTGTAAATATATAGGGAGATAATTTTTTATGGGTGCAGAATTGAAGTTTCTAGTGTGATAGACTAGATTCTTTTATCAATTCAGTTTGGAGTTTGGATCTAAGGATCCCTAATAGGTCAAATAGAGAGGGGGTGATAGGCTAGATTCTTTTATCAATTCAATTTAAAGTTTGGATCTAAGAGTCCCTAATATGTCCTATAGAGTGGGCACAATATGTAATCTAGAAATAAGAGGCCAGAATCTACTCAGTACTACTACACAAACTGGAATAAACTTTAAGCAAGTCGATGTTCTTTGCATGCACCGAGATGGGGTAAAGAATGAGTATGCTCTTATTTGTCACAAAACCACATTTTAACCTTTAACCATTCTATTCCTACACTAACTATGATCTCATTGGAAGGGGAAAGAGATTTAATAATTTAAGAACTTTTCAAGGTTTAACCAGTCTCCTTAGATTTAGTTCTTAGTTAATTTAATTAAATTTAATTTTATAGAAAATTAGCAAATTTAGGAAAACTAAACTTTTTGAATATTATACTATAAGACATGATGGTAGTAGATTACAATTAGCCTAAACGATTTCTTACCTGGCTTCTCTATGGGATTGATACTGGATTTTTAAAGAAAGCCCTATAATTCTTGAAATGATACATATAATTGCATAATATCTCTAGTGTGTAAATTATTTTATAAATTTTATAACAATTTGATTTTGCACACTAGCCGCTACATATAAATTGGGTTAAGTTTCTATTTATCTTTTTGAAGCTAAATTACTGCGTAATTGTGGGGCTGGTCAAGTTTTTGGCGCTATTGCTAAGGACTTGACTTGAGTTACCGTGTAGCACTAGAGTCATATATAGTTTTGGCATCGTTATCGTGGAAGCTACGGTAAGAACTTTAGGAGAACTTTTAGTTGAATCTTTAAGACTTAGATTTGGAAATTATAATATTATTATATAGTATGTTTAATTATTGTGTGTTTATTTTTAAGGAAACTCTATAATTCTTGGAAATTATAATATTATGTAGTATGTTTAATTATTACAATAATTCTTTAATATGTTGGTCAGGATATTGGGCTAAACTCCCTCGGTGGAAGGCTCTATTAGTCACTTGGTTTAGATATTAGAGCTTCTCAGAGGATGTTGGTCAGGATATTAGAGCTTGGGCGCCCTATGCCTGTTGAGTGTCATCCATTACTCTCAGGGGTACTGATCTGTCCCTTAAGCCAGCGCTTCTCAAATGATGTCCAACATTTGATCTTTTAAATCTTGTATCTACTGCTTTATAAACTCTCCCGTGCACTCCATATGATCAATTTCTCAATTGTGAGTTTTTTCTATGTGAGCCACTCTTCTTGTTTGTAGCATTATCCATGCTTACCGCACTAATTTGAATGTTGAATCATGNGGATCAATCAATAATACACTTATTCTATTATTTTTTTATGCCCTTACAAAAAAAATTATTCCTTAAAACTTTTATTTAATAACATTTTTATATTTCCTAGATATCATTATCTTAAACTATGTTCTTTTTACCCTTCCTTCACCCATTTTTTTAATCAAAATAATTAGAATTTTTATCTTGTAACTTAGCCATTTTGTGGATGCCTTTTTCTCTATCCTTAACAAGAAATCTATTACATAAACTATCAAAAATTGTATTTTGGCTTGTTAACTTTATTTTTTGCAGGACTTCAGCATTGTCATAATTATTATAAGCCTTAGTAAAATTCAATTTTTATAACTCTTCAAAACATTTACTTTATAAAATGTGTCAAACTATGGCAGCTTTCTTAACAGAATTAGCCATATTATCCTACAAAGTTTGCCTCAACAAAAAAATTCAAATTTTCCTCTTTCAACAACCTATTATTCGAATATTTAGAAAAAATTAATGAGTGATGGAATAAACTTGCATAAGTAAAATCAAAAATAAGTTTAAAGCATGATTAAAATAGAATAAAATTTAAATAGTCATACATTATTTTTGTTCATCAAATNAAATAGTTAGAAAAAATTAATGAGTGATGGAATAAACTTGCATAAGTAAAATAAAAAATAAGTTTAAAGCATGATTAAAATAGAATAAAATTTAAATAGTCATGCAATCTTTTTTTTTCATCTAATATAGAACAAAGCTACATATTATATGGTGATATACATATTAACCATGGCTACTAAGTAGAATTCATAACTTAACTAGTTATTTTAGGTTTGAATAGATCTCTTATTTTTAGTATATAAGTACATAACTTGTCCTAGGATGAAAATCATTTTATACAATAAAATAATCATTAAATTAGTTAAATCTAAGTTAATTATTTTCTTACAATGCTACAATCAAATAGCAAACATGAAAGAAATAAATCATACGCAAGTTTTTTTTTTTTACAACATATCAATTAGACAGCATAATATGATAACTTCTGGGGATGTGGCAAGCCAAAGCGGCCCCAATGGGCTCAATGGCATAAGCACTCCCCCATGGCTAGCAAGATGATGAAAATGTTAAAGAAGAGAACGTGCACAACAAATAAGCCCTCCACATGCACAACAGTGCACAACCCAGCCAAGCCTAGTCAGGTTTATCAAGTCAATTCAAATTAGGTTGGGCTACTTTGGTTTGGTTTAATATGATTTACATGATATAGTAGTATGCATCA
>JXCR01146461.1:9648-20036 GCA_002079205.1 Phalaenopsis hybrid cultivar
GTAGTGGTAGCCTATATGTAGATTGACTATACCTAGTAAATCAATAGGAAACCTTATGCCATAGTGCGTGTCTGGATCTATTTTATGACTATGACACGGTAAGAGGGGATGAATTAGTCTTTTTTAAAACTTAATTAAATATTAAACATTATTAAAAAAAAACTATATATATTCGTGCATAAAATAAATTTAACATTGTTTGATTCCTAGGCCTATAATCATATGTTACCACTTCTCAAGATTAGGAACCCACAACTATACGAAGGTATCTGCAGAACTAGATGCTAACACCTTACACCAATAACTCTCTTTTAGGTTTCATGCAAATTAAGGAAGACTCTTACACCATGCAAATGCTATGAGAAATTGAGAAAAGCGGTAACTGCGAAAACTCTGTTGATGTAGCTATAAGAAGGAGACCCGAGAGTCTCATTTACACTATATAGTGATAAATAGTGAAGTAACAAGTGTGTTAAGGAAAAATCTTATTGCAAGGAAGTGCATATAAAGGCAGAACATTGGAATAATCTTGAAGGGAACAAGATCCTGACTGACACAATTGGTGGTTGGCAGAGAAAGTGGAAGCATAATTCCTTATGCAACCTAGAAGTGTAGGTTTGTTATGCCTCCTCAAGTTGTTAATCAGGTTGAGTAATTGTGAGCTTGCTCCGACGATTATCGAAGATGTGTGTCATACAACTCTTTGTAAGGATATCAACCACTTGATTTGAAGAGTTGATGTGCATGATATTTATTTCTCTTGATGTGGTGAGATCCCAACATGTTTTGTGCGAGCGTGAAAAACTAGATTGAGGGAAATAGCTATGAATGAAGTGTTGTCACAAAATATGTGGGCGAGAGTGTTTATGTGAATTTGGAACTCATGAAAAAGTCGGTGAAGCCATAGAACGCCAGTTTTAGTTGTACCAAGAGCACAATATTTGGCTTCTATAGAGGAGTGACCTACAATCTTTTACATTTGAACAATTTAAGAGATAGGTGTGATGCCAAGAAATGTATAAAAGCTAGTAGTAGAACATTTATTCTGTGAGTCTCCTGCCCAATTCGAGTTAGTATATGTTCGAAGTTGTAAGTTTCCTGTGGTGAGGAGGAGATAGAAGTTGATGGTGCCTTTTAGGTAACATAACAGACACTTGAATAGTTGAAAGTGGAATATTAGGGGACGATACATTTTTTGACATATTTGATTGATGATGCAGGCAATGTCATGTCTGGTTAGGGTAATNTCTTTTTTTCTTCTTCTTTTTTTTTAACGTTATCTCTTACTGCAATAGCCCCAGTCCTAATAGTCCTGGCCAATGACGACGACCTCGGAACAAGCTAGGGACAATTAGCTTTCGAGCCAGGATGGTAGGGTTCACCGCGCATGTTGTCCTCTGAAGCCATGCAGGGAAGCAATTAATNCTTTTTTTCTTTTTTTTTTTAACGTTATCTCTTACTGCAATAGCCCCAGTCCTAATAATCCTGGCCAATGACGACGACCTCGGAACAAGCTAGGGACAACTAGCTTTCGAGCCAGGATGGTAGGGTTCACCGCGCATGTTGTCCTCTGAAGCCATGCAGGGAAGCAATTAATGGACGCCAAATATCCCCAAGATCGCTGTCTCACCGCCTGGACGAGATCGAGAACAACTTCTCTCAATTGACCGAGGTTTATCGGGACGAGGAGAAACATGAACTGCTAAATCGTGTGGAGAATGTAGAGGGGGTAGAAGAAGAGTTGGCCACTCTTCGCTAGGAATTGTCAGACATCTAGTAGAGATCCCTCATACACTTGGCCTTCAAGCTGAGATTGATCGGTTGACCATATTTAAGTTCGGGGGAGAAAGGCTACTTCAGGTGGGGTAGGTCTTAATCGAAGTGTTGGAGGATCCCCTTATAAAATTTTTCTTGAGCACCTTTTGTAATTTTTTAATGTCTTTTTTAGAGTATAATTTATTTTTTCTTCTCAACTACTATGTTGATGTAATCTTAATGTCAGACCATTTTTGAAATAATTGTTTAGTTTTATTTTTACCCATGTGCGGCGGTTTTGTTTCTTTGGTTTCCCAATATATATAAAGATGAGCGTTTGATGAATACTCACTTTTCTTCACTCCCTCAACTTTCTCTTTTTACACTCTGTTTGATGGCCCTAAAATATTCTCCTAAAGCCTTCGAGTCGGTCGTCTCAACTGACCGATCGACAATGACTCATGGGAAAGTAGATCAATTACAGGAGAGATATCTTTTTGATCCTACAGTGAAGCTTTGAGCCGTTGGTGCGAGCGGCCGAGTGACTAACTTGTTTNCAAACCCTTCGAGTCGGTCGTCTCAACTGACCGATCGACAATGACTCATGGGAAATTAGATCAATGACAAGAGAGATATCTTTTTGATCCTACAGTGAAGCTTTGAGCCGTTGGTGCGAGCGGCCGAGTGACTAACTTGTTTGATGTTGACCTTGTGTTCTACAAAGACCAGTTTTACTTTAACTTGAGGCTACCCTTTCATCGGGAATTATGGGCCATTTTTAATCTCTAAAGAGCTATCCCAGCTCGAATACTATTAAATTTGTTATTTTGACCCTCAATTAATGAACTAAGGTAAAAGGACACTTTTGTAATGTGGTGTCGCCCACCTGCCACCCACCTACCTCCCACCTACCACTCTCTTGCTTCTATAAATAGAGAGGGTGTGAGGCTTAGGAGAGCAAGGGAGGAGATCTTAAGCTACCACAAAGGATGAGAGAATAACTAGAGAGCTAGGGAGGAGGAGAGCATCTTGAGGCCTTGTATCCATGTGTCGCTTGAGAGGGAGGCCAAAGAAGGAAGATGAGAGCTCATCTCTATGTATAAGCTATGTATTCTCCATTTCTTTTGCCTTAGTGAAATATTTGATTGATTCTCTCTCGTGGACGTAGATCCAGTTGAATCGAACCATGAAAACGATCTGTGTTTGCTTGAGTTCTTTGCGTTTCATTTCCATGTCAGGAAGTACATATCTCACAACAAAATTTCATATCTACAATCATGACATTTTGTCGTTCTTTCCCTTCAGTCTGGATTCCCCTTGTCAATGGAGCTTTTTGCCTACTTTGTTTGCCTTCAGATCAACCTTGATGGCACTATTCAATTAGNCGTTCTTTGCGCTTCATTTCCATGTCAGGAAGTACATATCTCACAACAAAATTCCATATCTACAATCATGACATTTTGTCGTTCTTTCCCTTCAGTCTGGAATCCCCTTGTCAATGGAGCTTTTTGCCTACTTTGTTTGCCTTCAGATCAACCTTGATGGCACTATTCAATTAGCCTCTCCCAACAAGTTCCAATTGCTAGGGCCGAAGAACAAAGTGAAGGAAAGAAAACTTCACTTTTGTCTTGGTGCTTCTCTCCGAGGCTGCTAAGTCAAAGTAGTCAAATGAAGTAACGGTGGGTGTCAATTTTCGGTCCACCAATATCTTCGTTCGATAATTGTCAATCGGGTGTTGCAACCAAACGCCTTTAGACACATGACAGATGAGAGTTGGGCACTCTTTGACAGCCATAAGGAGTACCTCCATTTGATAAATCACTCCCTACCATATTTGGTATTTCACAACCTTGAAAAGCTTAGTTTAAATTAAAGCTTGATATGAAACCTTCTTTACTAAGNATTAGATAATTGTCAATCGGGTGTTGCAACCAAACGCCTTTAGACACATGACAGACGAGAGTTGGGCAGTCTTTGACAACCATAAGGAGTACCTCCATTTGATAAATCACTCCCTATCATATTTGGTATTTCACAACCTTGAAAAGCTTAGTTTAAATTAAAGCTTGATATGAAACCTTCTTTACTAAGATCAGGCCGTATTTCCTCCGGCAGAATCCACTTTTCCACAAAATTTTGTAGATGACAGAAGACTAAAATTTGTGGGCGTCATATAAACAATCAATTAAAACATAATGCTACTTAATTAACTTAAAAGTGCTATTACTTATATTCATATTTAAATCGTGGCAATGTGGCATAGCATATAGAATTTACACTTTTACGCCTTTCTCCCTCAAAGCATATATAATCTTTGGGAGTCCCATAAAATTAAGAAAATAAAAAACATGTCCTTCAAAAAATGACGGCTTGTTTTACATTATTATATAAGAAGTATAGTATGGACGTCTCATCTGCAACAACATTATAGACCGAATATCTAACTCGGCACTCTTCTTGTCACATAGCTATGGACTCTGCTACAAATTAAACAGTCAATTTTCCCATAAAGTTTTGCGTTTGAATTTAACTTATTGACAAATTAAAACGTTTGGTATAGCTTACAATTAAGAATTGAGAAAATATGACCCTCATTTTAACTGAATATATATAGTCAGCATGAGCTCGACTCCATCGTCGGGCGCAATCGATTTATATGTGAGTCAGAACCATCAAAATTTCATTTCATCCATGTTGTTGTCAAGGATACCGTGCGGCTCCATCCCTCGCTCCCTCTTTCTCTCCCCCGCATGATGCTTGAAGATTTGAGATTGATGGCTCCCTCTTTCGCATTCCTGTACGGATTAATGTTTGGGCTATTAGTTGTGATCCCACCGCTTGCACCGATGATCCCCACGAACTTGATCAATTTAGCTCGAGTTCACTGCACGCGAATGTTGATGCTAAAGGAAATGACTTTGAGTTATTACCTTTCGGGGTCTTGGCCTTTGAATGGTTCATCTCACAGCAGCCATATTGTTAGACCCCAACATTAATTTTGCATGAAATACNTTGCGGCTCCATCCCTCGCTCCCTCTTTCTCTCCCCCGCATGATGCTTGAAGATTTTGAGATTGATGGCTCCCTCTTTCGCATTCCTGTACTGATTAATGTTTGGGCTATTAGTTGTGATCCCACCGCTTGCACCGGTGATCCCCACGAACTTGATCAATTTAGCTCGAGTTCACTGCACGCGAATGTTGATGCTGAAGGAAATGACTTTGAGTTATTACCTTTCGGGGTTGGGCTAAGAATGTGCGCCGGGATAATTCTTGGCCTTTGAATGGTTCATCTCACAGCAGCCATATTGTTAGACCCCAACATTAATTTTGCATGAAATACCTTGGTCTTTCTCTGAACCAGTTGATTTTGGTCGCCTTAAGATGAAGATAGAGTTGGGTTTTCTCTGAACCAAATATTGAAATTTAACCAACATTCAAAGAAAAATAAATATTATTAATGAATTTAAAGCCTAAAATTGCAACATTCAGCATTAAAATCTGAAATTGCAATAAATTTACAGCTCAAAATTAAGACTAATGTTCGATCTAGGGTTTATGTTGTGCCGGTTAGGGTTCGGAACTCCGGGGTGGTGGCAAGGGGCAGCTAGCAAGCTAGAAGCCTAATATCACATCAAAAAAGCCCTTGTTTTTACTTCTAAACAGGGAAATACACATTTTATTCTATAGGTATGCATGTAAAAATGAAAGTTTAGGTGTTAGATATGTAAATACATCAAAATTATAGGTGTATGTAAATCTTTCAAAACAAATATTTTGCTAGAATATTCTATTTAAANAGATTATATGCATGTAAAAATGAAAGTTTAGGTGTTAGATACGTAAATACATCAAAATTATAGGTGTATGTAAATCTTTCAAAACAAATATTTTGCTAGAATATTCTATTTAAANGACAGCATTAAAATCTGAAATTGCAATAAATTTACAGCACAAAATTAAGACTAATGTTCGATCTAGGGTTTATGTTGTGCCGGTTAGGGTTCGGAACTCCGGGGTGGTGGCAAGGGGCAGCTAGCAAGCTAGAAGCCTAATATCACATCAAAAAAGCCCTTGTTTTTACTTCTAAACAGGGAAATACACATTTTATTCTATAGGTAAGATTATATGCATGTAAAAATGAAAGTTTAGGTGTTAGATACGTAAATACATCAAAATTATAGGTGTATGTAAATCTTTCAAAACAAATATTTTGCTAGAATATTCTATTTAAATTTAATTATAAAATTCTTATAATTATAAATATATTTTTGAAATAAGAATAATATACGGTCAACCGATTTAATTTTATTTTACATTCATATTAAAAAAAAAATTCAGATTATAACATATATTTTAATTAAATTTATGTCAAAAATATATATTCTAGTAATGTTATGATCCCATTTCATATAAAATTAGATATTCGATAAAGAAATGAAATATGGAAGACTAACATATTAATTTGTATTTAGCATAATTAAATTTAATTTATCGCTTAAATCATTATCATATAAGATACAATATTTATATATTTAAAATAATAAATTATAATTTAATTTAAAAATGATAACATTTATGANGAAATAAGAATAATATACGGTCAACCGATTTAATTTTATTTTACATTCATATTAAAAAAAAAATTCAGATTATAACATATATTTTAATTAAATTTATGTCAAAAATATATATTCTAGTAATGTTATGATCCCATTTCATATAAAATTAGATATTCGATAAAGAAATGAAATATGGAAGACTAACATATTAATTTGTATTTAGCATAATTAAATTAAATTTATCGCTTAAATCATTGACATATAAGATACAATATTTATATATTTAAAATAATAAATTATAATTTAATTTAAAAATGATAACATTTATGATGTGATAGCTAAATGTTAAATTAAAAAGGCAAAAACTTAAGTGCTTTATAAAATATTAAGGTTTGATTAAAATTGAGTGGTTCATGTAATTTATGATGACATTCAAAATGTTTCTATTTGAGGAGCTCCCACATAAGTAATAGATCATTAAAGCATGTGGGAGTAAGAGATTTAACAATAACTATTGTACATAAAAAATGTTCAAATGTTGCGCTTGAGAAGATCTAACGGCTCAGAATAGAATAATATGATGAAGGAGCGCCCGCCGACTGAAGATCATGAGGTCCGCATATCCGACCAAATGCAGTCATCTGAGCCAATTCGAAAGCCGATAGGATGNAGCTTGAGAAGATCTAACGGTTCAGAATAGAATAATATGATGAAGGAGCGCCCGCTGACTGAAGATCATGAGGTCCGCATATCCGACCAAATGCAGTCATCTGAGCCAATTCGAAAGCCGATAGGATGCAGCAGTCTGACCCAAATCCAAAATTGATCGAGCCACAACGAGAACAAAAAGGCGACCAAGTGATCCAGGCTCGAACCAATCAGACTGAAACAAGACAAATATGTAAATGAGTCAACTACTACAAGAAAGTCGAACAAATACAATAGCCTACCTTCCAGTAGATCCAATACAAAAAAAGATCCAGTTCCACAACATCACCAACCATTTCACAAACTCCCCGAGACNCCAACTACTACAAGAAAGTCGAACAAATACAATAGCCTACATTCCAGTAGATCCAATACAAAAAAAGATCCAGTTCCACAACATCACCAACCATTTCACAAACTCCCCGAGACTCTTCATCTAATATCAAGAATTAATAACGCAACAAAGAGTCTTATAGTATCATCTCTGAAGCTCTCCTCCTTGAGAAACGAGCAAACCATTAGATTACGATGATTCATCCTCTGATCGATAGTCTAGTGTAGCTCTGTCAACAAGAGCCCTGTACCATCGACCAGCGATCGAGTTTCAAAAAGTTTACATCATATACATTAGATAAATATTATTTATATCATGACGAATGGAAATGTCAGCATAAATTGAAAGCTAATTTTAAATTAAATATAATTAATAGAATTGACCGCTACGTATTATTCTCTAAATATCTTTTTTGTTCTTATATATACAATTAAGTAGGACAATTTATGTAATTAATATTAGTGATTAAATCAAGGAGCCGCAGAATTTAATAAATATTTAGTGGCAGGTAGGGTTGTCAAAAAAAAGCTCGTTGTTCGCGAACAATTCGTGTTCGGTTCGTCGATGTGTTCGTGTTCAATTCGTTCGATAAGTAAACGAGACAAACGTGAACAAATTTTTTTCGTTCGGTTAGTTAAATNCTCTCTTGAAATTAGTTTAGATTAACCTCGATCTCCGTGGGATCGATATTTGGGACTTAATCAGAAAGCTCTATATTACTTGATAACGATACGTATACTTGCGTAGAATCCATAAAAATATAATTGAAATCTTACTTTGCTTGGGATCAAGTTTTCGCTATCATTACCGATGATTAAAATCTTCAAATAGTGGTGTCAACTTCTTAAATTCTACATATAAAAGAATATCAGGATCAATCCCCCAGTTATTATTCCTTTTATTTCCATAATACAATGTTCCGAGTTTGAGTCATTCCCCTTTCACACCTTTTTGTCTGATCTTTTGAAAAGTCCTATCCTATGTAATTCTTGAAGATAATATCCTCTTGTTTTTTTGAGAGTTTTCTTAAGTGACTTCGGTTATTTAAGATGTAATTAACTACAGGGGCTTTCCCTTATAGGAAACTTTTAAGATCCCAGCTTAAAATAAACCCTATTTAATTTTTTGTATTAAATAGGAAAACTTGTCGGTCAACATAAAAAATGATTTTTTTGCAGACTTAAACGGATATCATAAATTTTTTAGTTTATTTAATCGAGTCTTACCGATAAGTAGTGTGTTTACCCTTCGGGATAAATGCATTGTTTGTGGTATTATGCTTGTTTATTTAAACTGATGAGGATATGAGATCAGTTCTGTCTTGTATTTTCAAAATTTAAAATACTACTTTTCTTAATCTATATATACATATATTAAATTAAATCAGACACCAGGATATCCATTCTGGCGACCGACAACTTTCAATTTGGTGACCGAAACACATAAACTACTAATTGAACCTGAATTGAAGCCCATCCAGCCACCCCAAGCCCCTCTATTTAAACTCCCTCTCTTATGGCTAAAAAAAGGATTTTATCAATTTCTTTGGGGAGACTCTGTCAAATTTACTTCTAGAGACTCTTCAAGAACTCCTGAGCTCAAGCCCATCACTTTACCCCTTTGAATCACTCTGTCATAGCTCAATTTTGCATTCAAAATCTAGGGGTTTTCTGTCACTTAATTTAAACCTTTTGAAACTCCAAATTGACTCTTCCTTTAGCTTCCCTGAGCTAAACGAAGAAGTTTTCCATCAAAATCCCCTGGTCCCGAGCACTCTAACCCACCTCTAAACCAAGGCCGCTCCACCTTTTCATTGAACTCATACTTGGACCCCATACCAGAGCTAGGTGACACATTCAGGATGTTCGCCTGACTCCACTTAAGCTTCTACAGCACCCAATTGAGGCCTCACCTCTTGGGCAAAGGTATAAACCATTAACCCTAATTTTGAGCTTGGTTTCACCAATTGTGAAGAGAACTTGTATTTCTTAGCATTGTAACCGCATAGATGTGTTTGTATTGAGTAGATGAAGGTTTAGGAACAAACCCTATTTAATTTGGTCAAGTATCGAGAGAGATCTTAGGGTTTGAAGTTGAACGTATTAGGAGTTTGGTCAGTTGGGGACGATGACCAGGAGCCGTCCGATCGCACGTGTATCGGACGGACGGACGAGATCAAATCGGACGAGGAGATGGTACACAAACCATAGGAGGTGTGTCGCTGATGTGGGTGGTGGCACCAAATCAGAGAGCGTTGTGTGGAAAGCTCGACATGTACGAGGATTGTGTGGTTGCTGACTGGGTGGGTTAAGTAGGAAAATAGTATTTATTGATTTAAATAAATGTAAAAACTTCAAAAATTCATATCTTTGCATAGAAAAATCATAAAAAAAATAAAAATGTCCTCTTGCTCAATGAACATAAGAGAATAATGTGGATCAAAAATAAAAATTATTTGANAGGTGGTGAAATCATGTGACATATAGTTGTAATTTAAGAAAATCATCATATTAAATAAATCAAATTACTTAAATATATATATAAGTTCGGAAAATTTACGTAACTAACTAACAGCGACTTTATATATGCTTAAAAATATAAGTAATTAATACTGCTGCTAAAAGATTTAATTCCTCAGCAACTGTACCAAAACTTAATAACAGTTATATATTCGATAAAGATGGATGTAATAAATATTCAATAATTGTAAAATCACACTTATCAACGCAAGTATANAGTCATACAAACTACAACAAGTAAATAAACTTATCTCTAATTTCTCCCCAAGAAAAGTCCTCGAAGTTCCTCTGAATCTCTTTCTTTCTTTACAGCACACAAAATTCCTCTTTGAAGCGAAAAGGAGGAAGAAATCTCTCAATTTCCCTCCACTCTTACAATCTCTCAAAGAATTTCTCACAATTTAGACACTCTAGTAAACTCTCTACACACTAATGGAACCTTTTTAACCTCCAGGACCTCCAGGCTCTCTTCAATTTTCGACCAAAATCTTCTTTTAAAGTTGTGGATGAGC
>JXCR01146461.1:22074-36873 GCA_002079205.1 Phalaenopsis hybrid cultivar
ATATCGCTCAAGTAATATAGGACTCTAATGGAGTCCTAGATATCTATCCCACATAGAGTAATATTAGAACTACGAACTAAGATTTTAGAAAAGCAATACTTTAATCGCAACAATGAAATTTAATTTGCTTATCTGTCACTAATAGACAATTGAAATAAATATGTAATTTTCTTAATAACTCTTAAATAACTAATTATTCTAATGAGGTTTTTAATGTGATATTCAATAAATAAGAAAACATCATTCTCATTATCAAGAAATTATAGTGAATGGATAAAATAAAACAGTTTAATTTGTATTATGTTAAATAAGAGCATACCTATTATTTACCATTTGGTTCAGACATAAAGAACATTGACTAATCATACGCTTGTTTACTGAATCTGCGGTTAGACTGGGAGGATACCGGCTCTCACTTCGGAGCTCACATGTTCCCCTAGCCTGAGGGCTAACATCTACACTTCAGCACCCAAATGATAGGATTGAATTGAGGATTTTAGTCTGTCACTCTAAAATCTCCAATTCTACGCCCGATAATTTTATTTATATTTTATTTGCACCCAATTTCCAAGGACTTTGACCTCCCTGAATCTTGGATGTAATCTTCACTTTACTTGTAAAACTCAACATATTTTAACAAATCAATTGGCCAGATTGAAAGTAAATTAAGATCGAAGTGAAAAGATCATCACAATTTCTTAAACATTTTCATGGCTTAACCAATTCAAATCACTATTTCACAAATCTCAAGACAAAGAGAAATACAGAGAAAACTACTCAGATCTTATGGGGAAAACACAACAAAACGCGGAATTCATATATAAAATCAAAGTCATACAAACTACAACAAGTAAATAAACTTATCTCTAATTTCTCCCCAAGAAAAGTCCTCGAAGTTCCTCTGAATCTCTTTCTTTCTTTACAGCACACAAAATTCCTCTTTGAAGCGAAAAGGAGGAAGAAATCTCTCAATTTCCCTCCACTCTTACAATCTCTCAAAGAATTTCTCACAATTTAGACACTCTAGTAAACTCTCTACACACTAATGGAACATTTCTAACCTCCAGGACCTCCAGGCTCTCTTCAATTTTCGACCAAAATCTTCTTTTAAAGTTGTGGATGAGCGTTCCCAAGAGTTGCCTAAGCACCCCTCCAAAATTCGTCCTCATCTAAAAGCTGGTTGGACATAACCGCCGATCTCGCCGTCGGCGGCCTCAAGGGCGCCGTCGGCGGGCCTTCTAATTGAATTAATTCTGGAGTCTCGGGAAAATCTCGCTGTCGGCACCCTACTTCAATTCTTCACATTTTGGTTCTTTTCGCTCCAAATTCGCTCGTTTTTACATCCTTGTGCTCCAACGACCCTAATTCATCATTCATGCAACAAAACATCAAAAATATCTTTCCTTAAAGTGCAATATCATAAAAAACAATATAAAATAGATATGAAAATCTCAACATATTTTCTTTTGGTCACTAACACACAATTTTTATGTATTTACATATTCACACCTAAACATTCATATTTAGATGCACATCACAAAGTGTTTTAAATCTATGCATGGAAAACTCTCACTTTTAAAAGTAACAATATTATTATTTTTAATGTGTTATTAGAAATTTGAGTGATATGCATGCGTGTAAATATAAAATTTTAGATGTGATATGTGTAAATATATTAAAATTGTTTACTATTTATGTAAATGCCCATAAGCTCTTTGGTATTCAAGGCATTTAAATATATTCATACCACCCGATAATCCTGGCAAAATGCATAAGCAAAACACTAGTCTAAATTTTCATCGGATATATAGAGCAAAAGCACGTGATACAGACGACAAGATGGGTGTCAATCTTAGACTTGAGTCTGACTCATCGATTGACTTCATCGAAAGCATCGATGTTGGTTTAGTTGAGTTTCATCTTTCGCTTTAGTGTTCATCATCTTTTAGATGATTCGGACATCGATACTCAACCGACCAAAACACACCCTAACCCTAAAAAGAAAAAGACACTATAAGAAGTAAATCATAAATTACTACAGCAACCTAGCCGTTTTAACTACAAGAGTCCTACAAAACAAATTTAGCACAACCTAAGCTTCCTATAGCAACGTAGAAACAAGTAAAGAAAATCTATCACGACCTAGTGCAACAGAGAGATCGTCTTCTCATCATGACAAACATCTAGCGAGCAAACACAACAATCACATCACAAAACCTATATGCTCCTATGACGTCTAAAGTGTTAATGTCTTATGGCGTCAAAAGTTGGGTGAATGTGAAATGATAAAGTTCTCATTCGGAGGTCGTTGGTGCTTTGTATCTACTTAGTTAGAAAATGTAGTTAATCTAATTCGACTGGAAGATTTTTGTCAGTCATCTAAAAAATCTTCATAGACCCGAAATATTTATTATTGTTCAAGTTACATTTGGTTTTATTTGTTCATTAGGGGTTTATGTATGTTTTTATATCTTTTGAATTTTATGACTTTGGTCTTGACTGAGTTTAACTGAATTTTAATTAATTTGATTTTTAACAGAATTGTCTATTATTTAATTTGATTTCTAACCATTATTTATTTATGACAAACCCTGATAAAGATCTCATAGTTCTATTGTCCCTTGGTCGTTAGGATTTGTGATCTGCTTGGTTATGAATAACCGAAGGATTTCTTATTGCTAGCCATGAGTTACCTTATCGAAGGATTCCTTGCAAACATGGGTTTTTTTAATTAGGATTAAGTTTATGTTTTGGTCAATTTTATTTTATGTCTCACTTTATTTTTATGGATTTTATTCAATTTTTTTATTTGAGTTCACATGAACGAGTCTTTGGATATTTTAATTTAAGTAGATTCCAGTAATTTTAAGATTTCATTAGTGTAGGTTGTTTTGATTGAATTTAAGTGAGTTATAGAACACTTGGGTTTNGAGTTCACATGAACGAGTCTTTGGATATTTTAATTTAAGTAGATTGCAGTAATTTTAAGATTTCATTAGTGTAGGTTGTTTTGATTGAATTTAAGTGAGTTATAGAACACTTGGGTTTTCCATAGAGGCGTTTAGAATTGAATTCTAATCAGTCTCCATGATTTCCCAGTCATTCAATTGTCCCAGTCATTTTATTGTCTAATCGAAATGTTGCTCAATTGAATATAAAATAAACAATATGTAGTTTTAAGGTTCTATCCGCTGGCCCAGACTATTCTTGTCATTCAAGATATCATTCAGAGCAAATGCGGCTCAACATATTTGTCGTGGAAGGAGATCCCGATGTTCATTCGAGATCTTTGATTCTAGGAGTTTGCAGTTTGTATCATTCACAAATATCTTAAATTGTTTTTGTTTATTTATCAAATGAACATAATCTTTGTCATTTTCAGAAACAATTCTTATGGTGCTCAGAGCACGATGCGCATATCTGATGCAACTTCGAGTGCAATGTTAGCAATCGTCTCTAGAACATATTTGACGATATTCAGAAATCATAACAAAATCCTCTGTGGCTATCTTTGCCACCCTGCTTAGGCATGGGTTTCCGTGAACTACCGGAAGAAGAGGGAGCAGGCAAAGCGGAATAGACGGTCGGACAGTGGAGGCATGGGGCCCTCCAAGCACGCTAGCGGGACACTCTCACATACAGAATACAAGCGGAGACTGGTAAAATTTCAGTTCTTCTTTAGAGTTGTATATAGTTCGAAGATGTATTCTAATTATTTAGTTATATGGGCGGGCTGTGGAAATCGGACGAGTGCCCTCCACCGCCAACATACATGAGTGCGCTCACAGGAGGCGGTCTGACCAGTCATGGATTCACGAAAGATCTCGTGCAACCCAGATAATTCACGAGATAAACTAGTTTGATGTAAATACATGCTAGCTCTAATTGAATGTAACTACTTTTTTTGCATGTGAGATTCCAACATCTGAAGAAGAGTCGATCTCATGTGTCGGGAGATATTACGATTCGCGAGCGTGATTCTTCCGAGTAAGACCAGTGAAGGGAGGCTGCTGGAGGGAAGAAGAAGGGTCGAGTCTATGGGCTCGGGTCGCATGGATTTGTCTACGACTCTTACCCCTCCACCAGTGCATTTGCAGCTTCTTCCTCTACAGCACAGAATGAGGGGATCTCCAGACTTGTTGTCGCATTCTCTGTTGAGATGGAGGCGCACTTCACTAAGATGAGGTCGAAGCTGAAAGCCAACTTGGAGGCAAAGTTGAAGGTCAAGTTAGATTCCTTTCGACAGTGGATGAGAGAGTGTGACAGGGTAGCGACAACATTGGAGGAGGAGGAGGAAGCAAAGGACGGTGATGATGAGGATGCCGAGCTAGGAGGAAGATTAGGGGGTATTTTTATTTTTTTATGTTTATGTTATACATTTTGAATATATATTTTTTCTGTAAACAGTGATGTATATATTTTTAGAGTTTTATTTATTATGTTTTTTTATTGGATAATTTATTGTTGGACTTCTTTTCTATTCCTTTAAATGCTTAGAATTGTATATTAAAAATTATGATATTATGTGGGGTAATGCAAATATGAAAGGGAAAATCTTTTTTTTTTTTTTTTCTCTACAGGTTTTCAACAACTGTTTACATATTCGTAAGCAAAAGCGTCGGATAACCGATGGACTTCTTTCTCTTTTTTTTTGAAATATTTATTGACACGTAACCGATGGCTTAAGTGCATAATAGAAAAACAACAGATGCGGCATTTTTTTGACAGTTAATCCGTCGTCATAAAAATTGAAGTATAAGCGACACATAATTGATGATTTGTCTACGTCAAAAAACCGACAGGTGAGTCATTTTCAACCTGTAAATTGTTGTTATTACCGTCGAGTAAAGATTGGTTCTATGAACCAATGGAAATTGACGACCTGAATTTTCCAAAAGAGAATACGAGAATTGGAAATTGCTGACTTGGATTTTCTAAAAGAAAATACGAGATTAATTTATCGGTTGCGTCTGTAATTTTTTGTTGTTGGAATATTAGTCGTTTTTGAAATTACCGACAGGAGTCTTACAAGAGTTTTACCTACAAGCTTAAAACTGCAGATAAATTGTTAGAAACATCAAAAACAACGATTTTTCTCATTATAACTGACGAAATTTGGCCGTCATAAAAGACCATAATTTTTGTAGTGTGACATAAATAAAAATTGAACATTCAAACTAAATTGCAACACGTTCAATTAATTTATATGGACCTTAAAAAAAAAGGAAGACAAATAAATCAACATTACACAATTTTATTTGATAGGTCATTTTTAGGCGAAATTATTTCATGCAAAATTAAGGGTCTGTTTGGGGCAGTTTGTGCATTTCAGGATAAGCTGCTTATCCTGAAACGCGACCCGTGGGCCGGCTGCAGGGGTCGACCAATTATCTGTGAATGATACAAACTGCAGTTTCAGATAAGCTGACGAAACACACGAACCAAACGGTACAATGGTTTTTTCAACACGCCGCTCACACTTATAAGCTGCCCCAAACGGACCCTAAGATTGCATGGAATGAAAAATTAAAAATAAGTATTAGGTGCGAGTCTTGGCATTGCTTTAGCCATAAGTGGCTTTGCCTTGGGCATAGTCCCCCCAAATCTCTCCTCCATGTCCAACATTTGAGTCATATTACCATCTGGCAATGTCCAATCAAAAGAATGTAACAAAATGGCTGTTGTGAGATGAACCATTCGAAGTCCAAGATTTATCCCGGCACACATTCTTCGCCCAATGCCGAAGGGTATCAACTCGAAGTCGTTTCCCTTAACGTCAACATTTGCATGCAGCGAACTCAAGCCAAATCGATCAGGTTTGAATTCGCAGGGTTCATCGGGCCAAGCGGCGGGATCACGACCAATAGCCCAAAGATTAATAAGTACGGTAATGCCTTTGGGAATGAGATAGCCATCGATCTCAAAATCTTCAATCGTCATGCGGGGGAGGGCAAGAGGGAGCGCGGGATGCAGCCGCAAGGTTTCCTTGACAATGGCATGGAGGAAAGGAAATTTTGATAGATCCGACTCAGATATAAATCGATTGCGCCCGACGACGGAGTCGAGCTCTTGTTGGGCTCGAGCAAGGATCTTTGGTTGACGAATGAGCTCCGCTAATATCCATTCTACTGTAATCGAAGTAGTTTCAGTTCCTGCAATGAACATATCCTACAAAAACCCAAAATAAAAAAAATAAATAACACCAAAGAACTAAAAATGATATAATTGTAAAAATTTTTGACAAAATTGTAAAAATTTTTGACAAAAACAAATAAAAAAAATAATTAAGAGAAAGAAAACCTGGAGCAATGCTTTGATGTTGATGTCGTCGAGCTCCTCTTTTGCACTATCGTTCATCTCAATAAGCACACTTAGAAAATCTTTAGTGTGATTGAAGCCTTTCGAACGGTGATCATCAATTATTTTTTCTAAAAACTCCCCAAATCTTTCACGAATTTTCTTCATCTTTCTGTTCAAACCCTGAAACCCGTAAATAAAAAAGTTATATATTCAATTAAAATGAGGGTACTAATTTCTCAATTCTTAACTATAAACTATACCGAGAATTGGTGCCTCTACTATGAAAAATTATTCCATGCGGATCGGACACCGCATGCAAGATGCATGCGGTGTCCATCTTGACCATCATGAGGTATTTCGGTGGGCCCCACCTAATATTTTTTTAAAATTTTTTTTTTAAATATATCAAGGTCAAGATCGGAGCGGTGTCCATATGCAATAATTTCTCATGTACTACAGTAGCACAGGTGGCCTAAAATGTAAATAACAGATTATTTCAGTGTGTGCGTGCAAACAATTAGAAGTTTGATTGTAGTGAGGAGTGGAAGGCATGCCTGAAGGTCAAGCCAGTCGATCCCAGGCACAAAATCGCCGATATTGAATTCTCCGGCCAGCCTCGATATCTCCGCGGCCATTTCCTTGAACTTGGCCGCCTCCTCGCCTCCGACGATCACCCGCCGTCCAACTAACTCACGTGCCAGAGCATTTGTTGCACACGTGTTGACCACCGCTCCCACATCAATCACCGCATCCCTCCCTGAAGCCACGTCGCGAACCAGCGTCGCCAATTCGTCTTCTCGCACGTGCTGGAAGCTATCCAGGACCTTAGTTGAGAATAGATGCGTGGCGCAGATCTTCCTGAGCATCCGCCACCGCGGCCCGTAGGGCGCCATTGCGAGGTCCTGGAAGTTGTAGGTAATGTGTCTGCCCATCAAATTCGGGGGGCGGCTGCTGAGTTTGGCGTCATGGCTGCGAAAGCACTTGGCGGCCGCGGAGGCGGTGGATATGACGATGACATCGACGGTGCCTAAGCGGAGACGAAGGAGGCCGGCAGAACCATGAGAATTTGATAGGTGTTGAAGAGCTTGGTGTACCTTGGTGCCCAGTTGGAGGAGGTTGCCGACCAAAGGCCAGCCTTTTGGCCCTGGAGGAAGCGGAGGGCGGCAGCGATCGGCATGGGTGGGAAAGAGAGATGAGAGGAGTACGGAGAAGAAGAGAATGGAAAGGATGATGACAATCATTTTTTTTTTTTGTTTTTTCTTTTTGTGCTGATTTTATTATTTCTAGTATGGTGTATAAATAAGCTAGCTTTGTCTT
The DNA here is from genome assembly GCA_002079205.1 of Phalaenopsis hybrid cultivar. Taxonomy (NCBI): domain Eukaryota; kingdom Viridiplantae; phylum Streptophyta; class Magnoliopsida; order Asparagales; family Orchidaceae; genus Phalaenopsis; species Phalaenopsis hybrid cultivar. The sequence continues at coordinate 29,692 of JXCR01146461.1, forward strand.
CTTGTGCGAGTCGTCCGGCGCTCCAAGCCAAATACAGGATTTTTTTTTTTTTTTTTGGAACCAAATAAAATTTTTTTTGATTGTTACATGCTAGAAAATTCGTAGCAGTAGAATGACAGATTATCGTCTAAGCATGATATAAATATTCAACACACATTCAGAAAAAAGAAAGTAACTTATAATAAAACCATAAGTTTTTACATGAAAACCCGAAAATGAAAAAATCATGGGATTTGACCCAGTTGAAGAGTTTCTAAATGAAAAGATGATTACAGTTACAACTATTTATCCCACATACAAGAATTGGTTACTAGCTTTCCTAAGTTACAAACGTCGACTGACGGAGAATAATAGTGATTGACCACGTTCGGTCGGTGGTGGTCGACGGTGGTTGGCGGTAATCCGCAAAGGTAGACGGTGGTCGATAGCGGCAAGAGTGGTGTTAGACTTCAGTTTCTTATCAAAGTTTCAATTTCTTTCTCAAGCCTCAATCTTCTCCCCCCCCCCCCCCCCCCCCCCCCCCCCCCCCCCCCCCCCCNTGAACCATTTGATCTGATAGGTTTGAAGACTTCCCTCAATCAGACGTCGTTTGATGGGCATTTGAATGCCTTAAAAATGTCAAAATTGAGCTATTTATGGGCTTGTTGGATTCATCTTGTCAAGACAATCGATTCGATCATAAGCTCGCTTGATTAGATATCCACTTGACTTTCTACATAAACCCAAAAAGCTTCCAAAAGTGGTTTAAGCTTGGATTGGATCGATTTTGATATCCTTGAGTCTGTCTCGTTTCTGGTCAGTTTGATTGTAAGTTTGTTGAAATCAAAGCTCTGTATGACTCTTAAGTGAATTTTGAACTTTTCTTGCTCTAAAGAATATCTTGAGATCAATATGATGCCCCAATATTCATGTTGGATGATAGAAATTTGTTGATGGTCTATCACCGATAAAACAAGATATTATATTTAATAATAATCATTGATTTAAAAACTATTAAAAAAATAAATAAAACAAGATATTATATATATGTATCAATCTTTTGTTCTCCTCGTCTCGTGTAGATAACATTATTAAGAAGTTTAACCATTTAAAAAGATTTTGAATGTAAATATTTATCTTTTTTTAAATAATAATTATTTTTAAAAATAATTCTGAAATTAATAAAAATAACCTTTATAACAATCTTATTTTATTTTAAACTATATTCAACTACATAATAAATAAATAATTTTATCTTATTTCAACCCTGATGCACCTAAAATATATAGTCTTTACGTACACATTTTTATACTTATTTTTGAGATATTACCCTTTAATGAAAGATATTTGTGTGTTTTTCTTTCAGGTACAATCAATTGGATGAAAAATGATAAAATGAGTGAAAAAGCATCAAATTTGAAGCAAAAATAAAGAATGTACGAAAATGAACTGAGGCGCCTAAGCGCCCAAGATTGGCGCTTACGCGTCAATTAAACAGAGAAAGTCGCGCCTAAGCGCTAGGCACCCCCTGCTTAAGCGTCATAAGTAGTTATTTTATGATTCATTGAATTTGGACGAATTTTTTAAGAGGTGTTTGAAGTAACCCTTGATTAAAACATGAGAAATAGTTAATACAACAACAACAAAGCCTTAATCCCACTACGTGGGGTTGGCTACATGAATCTTTTTCTCCATTGTGTCCTATTTAGTGTCATATTTTCATTTATTTCTAGTAAATTAAGATCATTTTTAATANCGGTCTTTTGCCCCTAGGCACCTCTAAATTACCTAACTGCCCTTGGGACCCAAATTTGGCCAAAATTCCCAAATTTTGCCAAAATATCCGAAACTGATCAAAACTCATTTCAAACACTTTGAATACATCCAAATTTGTCAAAACTGACAAAAATTTTCAAAAATGACCAAATTACCAAAATGCCCCTCCATGGCCCAAAAATCCAAAATTTTCCAAAAAATCCCAATAAATCCAAAATATTTCCAATTTCATTTTGTCCAACTACATCATGGTCTAATTTGGTCAATTTGACCATCTTTGACCAAAACCCTAAATTAGCCCTAATATTGGCTAACACCCCAAATCTCAATAATTGAATGCCCTAAACCTCAAATTGGCATCCANTTTGACTTTCTACATAAACCCAAAAAACTTCCAAAAGTGGTTTAAGCTTGGATTGGATCGATTTTGATATCCTTGTGTCTGTCTCGTTTCTGGTCAGTTTGATTGTAAGTTTGTTGAAATCAAAGCTCTGTACGACTCTTAAATGAATTTTGAACTTTTCTTGCTCTAAAGATTATCTTGAGATCAATATGATGCCCCAATATTCATGTTGGATGATAGAAATTTGTTGATGGTCTATCACCGATAAAACAAGATATTATATTTAATAATAATCATTGATTTAAAAAATATTAAAAAAATAAATAAAACAAGATATTATATATATGCATCAATCTTTTGTTCTCCTCGTCACGTGTAGATAACATTATTAAGAAGTTTAACCATTTAAAACGATTTTGAATGTAAATATTTATCCTTTTTTAAATAATAATTATTTTTAAAAATAATTCTGAAATTAATAATAAATAACCTTTATAACAATCTTATTTTATATTAAACTATATTCAACTACATAATAAATAAATAATTTTATCTTATTTCAACCCTGATACACCTAAAATATATAGTCTTTACGTACACATTTTTATACCTATTTTTGAGATATTACCTTTTAATGAAAGATATTTGTGTGTTTTTCTTTCAGGTACAATCAATTGGATGAAAAATAATAAAATGAGTGAAAAAGTATCAAATTTGAAACAAAAATAAAGAATGTACGAAAATGAACTGAGGCGCCTAAGCGCCCAAGACTGGCGTTTACGCGTCAATTAAACAGAGAAAGCCGAGCCTAAGCGCTAGGCACCCTCTGCTTAAGCATCATAAGTAGTTATTTTATGATTCATTAAATTTGAAGGAATTTTTGAATAGGTGTTTGAAGCAACCCTTGGTTAAAACATGAGAAATAGTTAATACAACAACAACAAAGCCTTAATCCCACTACGTGGAGTCGGCTACATGAATCCTTTTTTCTCCATTGCGTCCTATTTAGTGTCATATTTTCATTTAGTTCTAATAACTTAAGATCATCACCATTGCGTCCTATTTAGTGTCATATTTTCATTTAGTTCTAGTAAATTAAGATCATTTTTAATATTGCATCCTATTTAGTGTCATATTTTCATTTAGTTCTAATAAATTAAGATCATTTTTAATAGCGTCCTATTTAGTGTCATATTTTCATTTAGTTCTAGTAAATTAAGATCATTTTTAATACAATGAGTCCTATTTAGTGTCATATTTTCATTTAATTCTAGTAAATTAAGATCATTTTTAATACAATATCTATTTAGTGTCATATTTTCATTTAGTTCTAATAAATTAAGATCATTTTTTATACAATAAACCCATGTCTCCTATGTTCTACCTTTGTCTTTCTTAACACTAGTCGAATTTAAAACATCTACTCTCCTAATCGGATCATCTAATGGTCGACGTTTAAAATATAAAGTCGAATCTAAAACATCTACTCTCCTAATCGGATCATCTAATGGTCGACGTTTAATATGTGACTAAACCATCTAAGACGACTTTCTCTAATTTTGTCCGTCACAGGAGCTACACCAACCCTATCATGGAAGCTAAGACGACTTTCTCTAATTTTGTCTGTCACAAGAGCTACACCAACCCTGTCACGAATATATTCATTCCGCATTTTGCCTCTAAGTGTAAAGCCACTCATCCACTTAATCATTCTCATCTTGGCAACACTTAACTTATTATTATGCTTCTCTTTTAAAGGCCAACATTCAGCGCCATAGAGCATTGCAGGTCTCACCACCGTCTTATAAAAATTTCCTTTCAGTCTTTGCGATACTTTTCTATCACACAAAAGGCCCGAAGCATTCCTCCACATCAGCCAACCAACTTGAATTCTACTATTAACATCCCCATCTATATCACCATCGCTTTGGACAAGAGACCCAAAATATCTAAATCGTTTACACCTTTTAATAATTTGATCACCCAAAGTCACACTTCTGTCACTAGANCAGGTTGAACACAAGTAACAGTTCTAGTATACATATTATTAATGACTTGAATATAAGTCATATCAACACATTTCTTCTCGAGAAATCTCCAAAGGATATCTCTTGGAATCNAAAAAAGATATAGGCTTAAAGCCGATCCCTAATGTAATCCAACATAAATAGGAAAATATTTTGTCAATCTTCCTTCAGTTTGAACACAAGTAACAGCTCTAGTATACAATATCTTTGATGACTTGAATATAAGTCATATCAACATATTTCTTTTTGAGAACTCTCCAAAGGATATCTCTTGGAACCTTATCGTAAACTTTTTCTGAATCAATAAAAATCAAATGTAGATTCTCAATGGACACAAAAATTCATTCAATTGGCTTTTGAAAGGAAGCAACCTCTAGAAGATTCATTGAATGATGACACATTTTAAAGAGACCACATCTTTTGAATTTTTATAAAAAAAAACTAGGATCATCCATGANTCTTATTGTAAACTTTTTCTGAATCAATAAAAATCAAATGTAGATTCTCAATGGACATGAAAATTCATTTAATTTGCTTTTGAAAGAAGGCAACCTCTAGAAGATTCGTTGAATGATGACACATTTTAAAGAGACCACATCTTTTGAATTTTTATAAAAAAAAACTAGGATCATCCATGAAAGAGGCCAATCATCATCCATCCATCAGGTCAATCATCATCATCCATCCAGACCGACCGGTGTCATTCGCCACATCGCCGCCACCGGTGCCCATCTTTTTTTTTTGTTTTTAGTGTATTTTTATTGTGAGTGAAGGAAGAGATTCAAATAAACTTCAAGACAGTTGCTGGAGAGGAATTTGAGATAAATTTTTATCTTTGTGACTACATTTGATTTTAATTTAGACTTTTTATTTTTGTGCATAATTTCTACTTTAAAACTCAAGTGTGTTTGTGTTTTCTCCATGAATTTTGAGTAATTTTATTTATCTTTTTCCTTAAAATGATAAGTGATTAAGTATTGTAGAGAAGTTGTGTGAAGTATTAGACTTTAATGTTGAAAGAAGTTGTGATGATTTTAAACATTGTATTTCATTTACTTCTTAATTTGGCCAATTAAGATGTTAATATCTGTTGTGAGAACATGTAAGATTCGAGATGGTATTGCTCAGTAAACAAATGGTAAGAATCACATTTTGATTTCATGGATGAGAATGTAGTTCATGAGGTTGAGTGCAAATAAATAGAGAAATAAACTTTGAAGGGTGTAGAATTAGAGGACTTTAGATTGATAGAATAAAACCCCCAATTTGATTTATAGTTTTAAGTTTTGATACGAGATGTTAGCCCTCAGGTGATGGGAGAAGAGGGAACTCTAGAGTGAGAGCTAGTATCTTCCTAACCTAACCCGTCTTCAAGATTATTCAAACTATAGATTAGCTAATGTTATTTATAGCATCTCTAGTAAAGGTAAATAGTATTATTCATTCTATTTGACACAACATAATTCGAATACTTCCAAAACAGAATTTCTATACTTGTTACTGATTCATGATAAGAAAAAAGATATTTTATTTATATTGCATTCTTCTTGCAAATATCTAGTTAAGTTAGTTGGTTGCTTACTTTATTCTCAACTACAAAAAATTACAAAAAGAATTGAACTTTCATTCCTATTTTAGTATTTAAGTTTAAGTAAGAAAATTTTGCTAAGTAGAAATTTGATTATATAATTTCTCGTGTTTTATGAAGTGCATATTATATTTTCCTTATGGATTCAATATTTGGGGCTTAATCATAAAGTCTTATATTATTTGATAATGATATGTATACTTATGTAGTATCTCATATTAAATAATATAATTGTATTTTTACTTGTTTTGAAATTAAGAATTTACCTAGCTTTTGCTTGGGATCAAGTTTTGGGTTTTGTTGCAAGTTAAGAATTATAAATAAGGAAATAAGTATATAATCGCATACATCACATTAACATCTATAAAGAGAATTTGGATCAAACCCCTACCCCATGCACAAAACACACTTCAAATGAAGTGCTACTTGCAAAAAATGTAATAATAATAATAATAATTGACGTGCCTCAGCAAATCCCAAATCGACCCTAAGGGTGTGTTTGGGGCTGTGTTACTCGCACGATGCGGTCTCAAGCATCACAAAATTTTCTTTTTTGTTTGACATTTTGGCGGCGTTTGGGATAATTTCAATGAAACGCATGCCACGGAGAGGCTCGCTTTTCCTATTATTGTTTTACTACACTNTCTGTCACATTTTGGCAGCGTTTGGGATAATTTCAATGAAACGCATGCCACGGAGAGGCTCGCTTTTCCTATTATTGTTTTACTACACTGCCCTTCTCTTGACCCCGAACCCTCTCTCGCGACAGGCAAACCAAAATAAGCTATCTATCCAACAAATACAGGGGTTTTGAGGGGGGAATAAAATTTCTTTTCTTTTCTTTTTTTTGGAATCAAATAGAGATAGTTTAAAAACCCGATTGATGCGTGCTAGAAAATTTGTGGCAGTAGAGTACCAGATTATTAACTTAGTGTCGTACAAAGATTCAACACACACTCAAAAAATCGAAAGTAACTAATATTAATATCACAAGTTTCTATGTGAAAAACCTAAAAAGGGAAAAATAATGAGCTATGATCCAGCTGAATAGTTCCACAATTAAAAAAAAATGATTATAACAGTAACAACTTATCCCACGCGAGAGAAAGGGTTACTTGTTTTCCCAAGTTACAGCTCAGTGGTTTTCAACGTGGTTGTTGACCTCACTTTTGGTTGAGGTCTAGAAATTTCTTTAGTAGCCTAGGTCTAGCCATAAGACTNGGAGAGAAAGGGTTACTTGTTTTCCCAAGTTACAGCTCAGTGGTTTTCAACGTGGTTGGAGGTGATCGACGATGGTTGGTGGTGGTCGGCGGACAGCGGCAGGAGTGTTCAACGCTGGTTGATGGTGGTCGATAATGGTGGGCGGTCAACGGCGGTCGGTGTTGGTCGACGGTGGATTATGGTGACATGAGTGGTGTTGGACTTTAGTTTCTTATCAAAGCTTCAAATTCTTTCTCCAGCCTCAAGCT
>JXCR01146461.1:47321-74112 GCA_002079205.1 Phalaenopsis hybrid cultivar
TTTATTTATTTATTTATTTATTTATTTGTTTTTATTTCGAACAATAACGATTCGAATACGAAGGAATGCATCATTGTTCGTGTTTGGTTCGTTTAGCAAACCGAAAGAAAAAAATTGTTCGTGTTTGTCTTGTTTGCTTATTGAACGAATCGAACACGAACGCTCTGGCGAATCGAACGCGAACTGTTTGCGAACATCGAGCTTTTTTGAGAGCTCTAATGGTGCATCCCTAAACAAATGGACAGACAGAGGTGACAAATCAGACAGTGCTCAAGGGGTTGAAGACTCGTCTTGAGAAGGCTGGGGGGCAATGCGTAGAAGAGCTTCACAACGTCCTTTGGACTTATCACACAACTGCGTGTACGCCAACCAGGAAAACTTCATATAACTTGTGTTTCGGCACTGAGGCTGTTGTCCCGGTTGATATCAAAGTTCCAAACTCGCGAGTGAAGACTTTCAACTCATATAGCAATGAGGAAAAGCTCCGACAACATTTGGATATCTTCCCAAAAACACGCGATGTGGCCCATCATAGAGCTGCTTCCTATCGCCAAAGAGTTGCTCGTCACTTCAATTGGAGAGTCAAGCCTCAACCTATCTCCGTCGAATACCTGATCTTGCGTAGTATTAAAGCCGCCGGTCATGGTCTCCAACGCAACAAACTATCATCTCTTTGGGAAGACTCATATATCGTGGCTGTCATGATCAAGCCTGTAACCTTCAAGCTCAAGGGTTCGGATGGGAAAATCTTGCCTCGGACTTGGAATGCAGAAAATCTTCGCAAGTACTACCAATAACACCCCAACCGAGTAGTCTATATATATTATTACATCGCAACTCATGCATAATCAATGTATCTTTAATATTATTCACTTACTTTCCTATACATAAATGATATCTTTATAAAGTATAATGACTCATCCACGAGTCACTTCATGCTCTCGACCCGGGAAATACACAATTTTGGTTGTATCTTAGTCAGAGCACGATTAATCCCAATGGGATTTGATCTAACCTCTTCCATATTGGTTAACATCGTCGAGTTTTTACTCCGATAAACAATCCTGAATAGGTTAACAGTCCTTGGTGGGCTATACCTGACCCCTTTTAGACAGGTTCGTAAGTGAGCAATGCTCCGACAAACAACCTCGGATGGGTTAATAAGTCTTCAGTGGACTTCCATTGCCTCATCTTATGCAGGTTAACATCATCGAGTAATACTCTGATGCATAGCCTAGGAAAAGTTAAAGGTCGCTTATAATTTATTCACATGATAACCGTGTTTCATACTAGAATTTCTAAATGACATTAGATATCCACTGTGACATTTAAAATAAAAATAAAAATAACCCCATGAATCATTCTTTGGGGAACCATTTTTACCATTCCTCAATATCGCGTGGCCTCGCCACAACGCATCGTTGCGACACACTGCCACAACACATCACGTCACCCCGACGTCTTACCGCGACGCACTGCCGGAAAACATTGCATCGCCCCAACGCTTTGTATGAACTCTTCACCGCAACGCTTCGCCGCAACTCTTTGCTGCAATGCTTCGCCGCAACTCTTCACCGCAACACTTCGCCGCAATTCACCAATACAACACTTCTCCGCAATTCACCACTGCAACACTTCGCCAACTCTTAGCCGTAATTCTCCACTGCAACACTTTGTCGACTCTTCACCGCAATTCTCCACTGCAACACTTTGTCGACTTCTCGCCGCAATTCTGCACTGCAACACTTTGTCGCAACTCTTCTTCGTAATTCTGTACCGCAACTCTTCACTATAACTCTTCGCCGCAATTTCTCACTGCTGCGCATGAAGATTTTCTTCTTATGGGAAATCCTGAATTTGTTGAGGACTCCACCTCTACCCTCTCTTTCCAGCCCCTATTTATTGGGTAAAAAATGATTTAAGTAATTAAATACTCATTATTAAAATTATTAAAATAACCATTAATTTCTCCTTGTTCGGATTCCCANGTCGTAATTTTGTACCGCAACTCTTCACTATAACTCTTCGCCGCAACTTCTCACTGCTGCGCATGAAGATTTTCTTCTTCTGGGAAATCCTGAATTTGTTGAGGACTCCACCTCTACCCTCTCTTTCCAGCCCTTATTTATTGGGTAAAAAAAGATTTAAGTAATTAAATACTCATTATTAAAATTATTAAAATAACCATTAATTTCTCCTTGTTCGGATTCCCATTGGTTTATCTACTTGACTCCTTTGAGGATTATCAAATAAAAGCTTAACTCCCTTCAGCCTCGCGATCCAGATTCGGCTCCTTGACGAATTGACGAACTCCCTCCAGCCGACGATCCCGCTTCAACATCCCCCTTTCCGAATTCCGTCACTTTAGATGCTCAAGTCCTTTCCGGATTATCAAATTAAATAAAAGGTTATGTAAGGATTTACTAGCAAATCAGAAAATGTCAGCAAATAAAAGCTTATGGGAGCATATGGAAATTACCAAGCATTGAAAACATTGCGTACAAAATAATACATACATATATATACATACATATATATATATATATATATATATATAATGTATGTATATATGTATCTATAATGTATGTATGTATATATGTATCTATATATATATAATGTATGTATGTATATATGTATCTATATCTATATAATGTATGTATGTATATATGTATCTATATCTATATAATGTATGTATGTATATATGTATGTATATATGTATCTATATCTATATAATGTATGTATGTATATATGTATCTATATCTATATAATGTANGAGCGTTGAAAACATTGCGTACAAAATAATACATACATATATCTATATATATATACATACATATATATATATATATATATATATATATATATATATATATATATATANCCCTAAATATCCATTTGACTTTCTACATAAACCCAAAAAGCTTCCAAAAGTGGTTTAAGCTTGGATTGGATCAATTTTGATATCCTTGAGTTTGTCTCGTTTAGCTAGTCAGTTTGATTGTAAGTTTATTAAAATCAAAGCTATGTATGACTATTAAATGAATTTTGAACATTTCTTGCTCTAAATATTATCTCGAGATCAAAAGATACCCCAAGATTTAATGGTAGATGATGAAAATTTGTTGATGACCTATCACCGATAAAACAAGATTTTATATTAAATAATAATCATTATTTAAAAAATATTAAAAAATTAAAATAAGATATCATATTTACGTATCAATCTTTCGTTCTCCTCATCTCGTTTTAATAACATTATTAAGCAATTTAGCCATTTAAAAAGATTTTAAATGTAAATATTTATCTTTTTTTTACTAATAATTATTTTTTAAAATAATTTCAAAATTAATAAAAATAACCTTTATAACAATCTTATTTTATTTTAAACTATATTCAACTACATAATAAATAAATATAATTCTATCTTATTTCAACCGTGATACACCTAAAATATATAGTCCTTAAGTACACATTTTTATACCTATTTTTGAGATATTGCGCTTTAATGAAAGATATTTGTGTGTTTTTATTTCAGGTACAATCAATTGGATGAAAAATGATAAAATAAGTGAAAAAGTATCAAATTTGAAGCAAAAATAAAAAAGATGCAAAAATGAACTGAGGTGCCTAAGTACCCATAACTGGATCTTACGCGTCAATTAAGCAGAGAGAGTCGCGCCTAAGTGCTAGACACCCTGCAACTAAGCGTCAGAAGTAGTTATTTGATGATTCATTGAATTTGGACGAATTTTTTGAAGAGGTGTTTGAAGCAACCCTTGGTTAAAACATGAGAAATAGTTAATGGATACGAAAATTCATTCAATTAGCTTTTGAAAGGAGGCAACTTCTATAAGATTCATTGAAAGGGGGCACATTTTGAAGAGACACCAAGACATTTTAGATTTTTATAAAAGAAGACTTGGATCATTCATGAAAGAGGCCAATCATCATCCATCCAGACCGACCAGTGCCATTCGCCACATCGCCGCCGCAGCTGCCCACCTTTTTTATTTTTAGTGTATTTTTTATTGTGAGTGAAAGAAGAGATTCAAAGAAACTTCAAGACAATAGGTAGAGAGGAATTTGAGATATGTTTTTATCTTTGTGACTACATTTGGTTTTAATTTAAACTTTTATTTGTGTGCATGATTTCTACTTTAAAACTCAAGTGTTGTTGTGTTTTCTCCATGAATTTTGAGTAATTTTTTTTATCCTTTTTTTTAATGATAAGTGATTGAGTATTGGAGGGAAGTTGTGTGAAGTATTAGACTTTAATGTTGAAAGAAGTTGTGATGATTTTAAACCTTGTGATTCATTTACTTCTTGATTTGGTCAATTAAAATATTAATACTTGTTGTGCGAACATGTAAGATCCGAGATGGTATTGTCTCAGTCAACAAATGATAAGAATCACATTTTGATTTCATAGATGAGAATGTAGTTCATGAGTTTGAGTGCAAATAAATAGGAAAATAAACTTTGAAGGATGTAGAATTAGAGGACTTTAGAGTGACATACTAAAACCCCCAATTTGATTTATAGTTTTAAGTTTTGATACGAGAAGTTAGCTCCCAGGTGGAGGGAGAAGAGGGAACTCTAGAGTGAGAGCTAGTATATTTCTAACCTAACATGTCTTTGAGATTATTCAAACTATAGATTAACCAATGTTCTTTATAGATACTCTAGTAAGGGTAAATAACATTATTGTTTCTATTTGGCGGAACACAATTCGAATACTTCCAAAACAGAATTTCTATATTTGTTACTGATTCATGATAAGAAAAAAAATATTTTATTTCTATTGCATTCTTATTGCAAATATCTAGTTAAGTTAGTTGGTTGCTAACTTTATTCTCAACTACCAAAAATTACAAAAAGAATTGAACTTTCATTCCTATTTTAGTATCTAGAGTTTAAGCAAGAAAATTTTGCTAAGTAGAATTTTGATTATCTAATTCCTCCTGTTTTATAAAATGCATATTATATTTTCCCTGTGGATTAGATATTCGGGGCTTAATCATAAAGTCTTATATTACTTGATAACAATATGTATATTTGCATAGTATCTCATATTAAATATTATAATTATATTTTTACTTTCTTTAAAATTAAGAATTTACCTAGCTTTTGCTTGGGATCAAGTTTTGGGTTTTGTTGCAAGTTAAGAATCATAAATAAGAAAATAAGCATATAATCACATACATCACATTAACATCTATAAAGAGAATCAGGATCAAACCCCTGCCCCATGCACAAAACAATTTCAAATGAAGTGCTACTTGCAAAAATGTAATAATAATAAAAAAATGACGTGCCTTGGCAAATCCCAAACCGACCCTAAGGGTGTGTTTGGGGCTGCGTTACTCGCAGGACGCTGTCTCAGGCAACACAAAATTTTCTTTTTTGTTTGCCTGTCACATTTTGGCGGTGTTTGGGATAATTTCATGCATGTCGTGGCGCGGCTCGCGTTTTCTATTATTCGACGTGTTGTTTTACTACACCGCCCTTCTTCTCTCGACCCTGAACCCTCTCTCGCGACATCAAACAAAAATAAGCTATCTATCCTAAAATTACAAGATTTTTGAGGGGGAAATAAAATTTCTTTTCTTTTTCTTTTGAATCAAATAGAGAAAATTTAAAAACTCGATTATCTTAGCGTCATACAAAGATTCAACATACACTCAAAAAATAGAAAGTAACTAATATTAATATCATAAATTTCTATGTGGAAAACCCAAAAAAGAAAAAACAGTGAGCTCTAATCCAGCTCAATAGTTCCACTATAAAAAAAAAATTATTACAGCAGTAACCACTTGTCCCACAGGAGGGCAAGGGTTACTTGTTTTTCCAAGTTACAACTCGGTGGTTGTCGACATGGTTGGAGGTGATCGACGATGATCGGTGGTGGTCAGCGGTGAACATCGGTAGCAGTGTTCAACGCTGGTTGGTGGTAGTCGACGGCAGTGGGCGGTCAACGTCGGTCAGTGTTGGTCGACGGTAGATTAAGGTGGCATGAGTGGTGTTGGACTTTAGTTTCTTATCAAAGCTTCAAGTTTTTTCTCCAGCCTCAAGCTCCCCCCAGCTCTTATAAGAGGAGTGGGGCTCTATTTTTAGAGCTCTGGATGCAATCAATATAGAAATATGAATCGCTTCGACCATAAGCTCGTCAGATTTGACCTTCAACATATACTCAGAAAGCTTCCAAAAGTAATTCAATGACTTGATTTGAGCTTGATTCGACTCGGATTGAACTAATTTTACTATCATTTGGTCTGTCTCGCTTAGCCGACCAGTTTATTGTAAGTTTGTTAAAATCAGAGCTATAGACAACTCTTAGTCCAATTTTGAACATTTCGTCCTAAAAATTACCCTGAGATCCGTGCGATGTCTCTAGATTCATGATAGATGTTAAAAATTTGTTGACGTCTTATCATCGATAAAACAAGATATTACATTAAATAATAAATATTAATTTAAAAAATATTAAAACAAGGATAAAACAATATATTATTTATGTGTATCAATCTTTATTTCCCTTTTCTATTCATCACATTTAGATAACATTATTAATAAGTTTGACCATATAAATAAATTTTGGATGTTAAAATGCCTTCTGACAAATAAAATAAAATAATTATTTTTAAAAAACCATTATGATGTTACATTAAATAAAAAATATTAATTTTAAAAAATAAAAAGCCGGCTCTATAAAACGGCTATAAATGTGGCATTGATTACATGCCAAAGCGATTATTTTTATAAGAAAAAGTTAATATTTTTTATAACGGTGAAACTTTATTTTTAAAAAAAGAGGTAAATAGTTTTTATAATTTAAGTTTGAAAATGACAAAAAATGTGGTTCAGAAAAGGAGTTTGGAATATTCCTTCAAAATGAAAGAAAAAATTAGCATGACATGATATGCCGCTGACAAATTTTCATCATCCGACATATATCTCAAGATAATATTTTGAACAATAAGCATTCAAATTTCAATTAAAAGTCAATCAAAATTTCGATTTCAGCAAACTTATAGTCAAATTGATCGGCTTGATGAGACGGACCTAATAATATGAAAGTAAGTCCAGTCCGAGTCAAATCAAGCCCAGATCAAATCATTAAACCAGTTTTGGAGGATTTTTGGAGGCATTTGAAAGGTCAAACGGATGTCGAATCTAGAAAATTCATAGTCGAATCGAGCGTCTCGACAAGACGAATCCAACGAGTCTAAGATTGCTCAATTACGACATCGTTAAGACACTTAAATGTCCATCAAACGTCATCTGATCAAGGGAAGCTCTCCGGACCGTCCGATCAAAATAATTCATATTCCTGCATTAATTGCACTCAAAACACTATAAATAGAGCCTCACCCCTCACATAAAGGAAGGAGACTTGAGAGAGAACTTGAGGTTTTGAGAAGGAGTTCAAGTCCAACATCATCTCTGTCATCGTCGACCTCCGTCGACCATCGTCGATTACCGTTGACCTCTGTCGACCACCGACCGTCTGCGACCACCGCCGACCTCCGTCGACCACCACCGACCGTCATCGATCATCGTTGACTACTGTCGACCACCGCCGACCTCTGTCGATTACCGCCAGCTAGACGCCGTCAGTCGATGTTGTACCTTGGAAAATCTAGTAACCCTTTCCTGTTTGTGGGATAAGGGGCTTCTGTAATCGTTGACTTCTAGTGGATTTTTATAACTTGGTCAGGCCCCGTGGTTTTTTTCCTTTACGGGTTTTCCACGTAAAAACTTTTGGTGTCATCACAAGTTGATTCATTTTCATCTAAGTTTATGTAGAATTCTCGTGCAATGCTAATACAATAATTCATTACTCTACCGTCGCGAATTTTCTAGCACGCATCAGTTTGGCGTCGTCTATGGGAAATTTTCAATCCCACAACTAAAGTACTTACGTGGTTTACAACATGGCCACCAGACACAATGTTCGTGACAACGGAGCATCTCGCTCCAACAACCATCGTTCCAGGGAGCAGTCACGAAGACAAGAGCAGCATGGTTCTTCATCTTCCCACCCTGGAAGACGCTATTCCGCCAATGAAGGTGTTTCAAATGCGTAGAATGGAGGAGTCTCAACCAGAGATCTCACAGTTCATACGCGGGGCTCAAAAGCCTCCACCTACACCATTGATTGAAATTCGTTTACCATCAACTCCGCGAAGTACGAGAAACATACCACTCAGAGGAACTCGTATCGACCCGCCTCCTCAAGGAGGAACACATCTCATGTCAGGTCGTGATGCTGAACTCCTAGATTCAGTAAGTACCACTCATCCATCTCGTGCAGTTCACCCGACATCGCATCATCTTCCTGCCATTCCGGATAATGTCATTCGTAACGAACTATAACGCCCGTCCGGGAATAGGTCCCCTTAGAGAAAAATGATCGCTTCTACGCTCAACGTAACATCCATGAATCTTCTCCCTTAGTGGATGCGGTCCTCCAACACTCCATCCCAATAGGTTTTAAGCTTCCGAACATCGATACATATGAAGGGACAACTGACCCTTACGAGCATATTGATCATTATCGAACTATCATGCACATTCAATGTGCTTATGATGTGCTTTTGTGTCAAGTGTTTCCGGCTACTCTTATAGGACAAGCTCGAACTTGGTTCTACTCTCTGTCAGAGGGCACTATAAACGCCTTTAATGAGCTTGTCAAACAGTTCATGGAGTAGTTCATCGCAAATCGAAGGATCATAAATGATTCATCCCATCTCTCAGGAATTCATCAAAATGAAGGAGAGTCGCTCAAGGACTACTTCTGCAGGTTTTATGCTGAAGCCCGTCAGATTCTTGGGGTGGATCCTGAGTTACTAAGGGGAGTCTTCCTTGGGGGGCTCCGCCCAGGACTTTTTTACTCATCACTGATGCGGGAGACAGTTTGTTCTTATGTTGACCTTGTCCACTGTGTTGAGGCCCAAATCGCTGCGGATGACACCATCAGTGCACATAAGGAACAATTTGAGAAATTTGGGGGAAAGCGCAAAGGTAACTGCCGAGACAATAATCAATCTTTGCAATGAAGAAAGTTTGAACAACTAAAGAATCGTGACCTCCTCCTTCAACCTGCGGGTCAACGAACTGAATATCGACCTAAGAAAGAATATACACCACTCAACACGTCACGTGTGAACATCTTGATAGCCATCAAAGATGAGCAAGCTGTTAAATTGCCTCACCCCCTAAAACCTAACTCAGGAAATTAAGAACAATACTGTCATTTTCATCGAAGTCGTGACCACACCACTGAGGCATGTAAGCTCCTTAGGGAAGAAATTGAAAGGTTGATTCAACAGGGATATCTTGGTCGATTTATACAAAACAAAGTAGCTGGTAGCGATAATGCTCATACCGGGGGAGAACAACATGGGAGTCACCCAGTCGTGGGTGAAATTCAAACAATTGCACGAGGCCCATTGTTGAATGATCAAGTCCTTATCACTGTACCTGGTGAACCAATGCAGAAGAAATTGCGCCTCGAGCCTTTCACTTTTGATGATTCTGGCTTGGAAGGAGTTTGAATCCCCCACCAAGATCCCTCGTCATTAACGCGGGAATTGGAGAGCCCTGCTATAACGTAAAGAGCATTCTGATCGACAATGGGAGCTTTATTGATGCCTTGTTCTATTCAACTTTCCTCAGTTTAAGATTGACAAGGAAAAGACTTCAACCTGCATTCAGACCATTATATGGTTTTGATAATCTACCAGTGAGGGTCGAGGGAACAATAAATCTCCCTGTTGTCTTGGGAGATTTTCCTCGACAGATAACCCACTCAGTCTAGTTCTTCGTTGTCAAATCAGAATCGGCATATAATGCTATCTTCGGGAGACCACTGTAATCAATCTTTGGCATCGTGACTTCTGTAACACACTTGAAGATCAAGTTTCCAACCCCAGCAGGGATCAGCGTCATGTGAGGTGATCAACAAACAACACAATCATGTTACATTAGACAAGCTCAGCCACGTCCGTCAATGACACTTAACATTGAGAACTTTAATCTTCGAGATGAAGATGTATATCAACGGGCTTCTCGCATGGAAGACTTGGTCCAAATCCCACTCTCTGACGAACATACCTCAAGAATAGTGCAACTTGGTTCCTTATTCTCCGATGAGCAAAGGTCGGAATATGTAGATCTTCTCAAAAGGAACCAAAACATTTTCGCATGGACTCCGGCTGACATGTCTGGAGTTGACTCAGAAATAATTATGCACTCTTTAAAGGTAAACTCGATCTTTAAACCAGTCATCTAGAAGAAGCGTAATTTTACCGCATATCGCTTACAATCTATTGAACAAGAAGTCAACATACTTCTTGAAGCAAAGTTCATACGAGAAGTACATCATCCTGCATGGCTAGCCAATATCGTCATGTTGAAAAAAACTTGTGGTTCATGGAGAATGTGTGTCGACTATACAGACCTCAACAAAGCTTGCCCGAAGGATAGTTTTCCCCTCTCACACATAGATCAACTCGTCTTTGTCATATATGGACATCAAATGCTAAGCTTTATGGATGCATACTCAGGATACAATCAAATAAAGATGAACTCAATGGACGATGAGGCCACCTCTTTTCAAACAGATAAGGTCTTATACTGTTATCATGTTATGTCATTCCGGTTAAAAAATGCTGGTGCAACTTATCAATGACTCATGAACAAAGTCTTCAAAAACCTTCTCGGGCGTATAATGGAAGTTTATGTTGATGACATGTTAGTAAAAAGTCTGGAAGCATCCCAAAACATTTCTCATCTGGAGGAGTGTTTCCAAATCTTTCGTCAGTATGACTTACGAATTAACCCGACTAAATGTGCTTTCGGGGTCACATCAGGGAAGTTTTTGGGATTCATGGTTACCCATCGTGAGATTGAAGCAAACCCAGAAAAAAATAAGGTATTGAGAGAGATGGTGCCGCCAAGGAACATAAAGGAGGTGCAACGATTGAATGGTCGTATAGCCGCCCTATCTCGGTTCTTTGCTCATTCTGGAGATAAGTATTTGTCATTCTTCAAAATACTAAGAGGAACTCAGAACATTGGTTTTCAATGGACAGATGACTGTTAGATCGCTTTCGAGCAACTTAAGGCATATCTGGCTTTGCCGCCCCTTCTCTCAAAACTCATCCAAGGGGAAATGTTATTTATCTATTTGGTTATTTCACCTCACGCAATAAGCTTTGTCCCAGTCAGAATAGAAAACACAATTGAGAAACCAGTAAATTACGCCAGTAAAGTTCTCTCTGGTACAAAAAGTCGTTATCCGATGGCAGACGAGACTGCACTAGCCCTGATATTCTCAGTAAGGAGACTTCGTCCGTACTTCTAGGCTCACACTATTGGCTTTTACACGCAACTTCCATTGAAGGCTATCATACAAAGACCAGAAGCATCGGGAAGATTAGTTAAATGATCAGTAGAATTGGTAGAATTTGACATCCATTATTTATCACGACCAAACATAATATCACAGGTGTTGGCCGACTTTGTGGTAGAGTATACAGTGCTTACCTCTGATGAACCACCCTCTTCTCTTCCACAGTCGACTTAGTGGATATTATCCGTAGACGGAGTATCTGGAAACTCAGGAGCTGGTGTAGGAATAATACTCATCTCCTCAAATAAAGACAATTTAGAGTACGAACTTTGTTTGAAATTCCCAGCCACCAATAATGTTTTTGAATATAAAGCACTTGTCGTCGGATTAAAGCTTGTCATCAACTGTGAAGTACGAAACATGATTATCTACTCTGATTCACAACTCGTTGCATCCCAATTAAAAGGAGAATTTGATGCTCATAACTCACAACTGGTGCATTATCTCAGTCTGGTAAAAACACTTCTCGCCCAAATTGAAACATGTCAGCTCATTCATACACTTCGGGAGCATAACACCCGAGCTGATGCCCTCTCCAAGCTTGCAACTTCAACAACTGGAGATCTTTATAAAAGAAGGTATATTGAGGAGATAAATTTTCATAACATCCATGGCCCATGGGAGAAACTGTCAATAGATGACCCAAGGGAGTCATCTTGGATGGATCTCATCATCTCCTTTCTCCGAGACAGAACATTGCCAGATGATGTTACTACATTAATTCTCATACGACACATGACTGCCAACTTCATCCTTATAAGGGATGAATTGTACAAGAAGGCATTCGTAGGTTCATATCTCAAGTGTCTTCCTCCATCTGAAGCTTATTATGCTCTACGGGAAGTTCATTCCGGAATATGTGAGAAGCAACTTGGTGGCAGAGCACTTGCTCTTAAAACAATGAGGCAAGGCTTCTACTCGCCCACGATTAAGCAAGATGCATTAGAGTTTGTGCAAAAATGTAAGAATTGTCAACTACACTCCAATCTTACACATGCACTGCCAATAGAACTCACAGCTTTTCTAAGTCTTTGGTCTTTTACCCAATGGGGGGTAGATATCATGGGGTCATTTCCGATAGCTACTGGACAACAAAAATTCATCATCTTAGTTGTCGACTACTTCACCAAATAGGTAGAAGCAGAGCCTTTTGCCAAAATCACTAAGGCAAATGTCAAACAGTTTGTCTGGAAAAACATCATCTATTATTACCAAATGCTTTGGGCTTCCTGCAAAGATTATCACTGATAATGAGACTCAATTCACTGGAAGGGTCTTCACATCATTCAGTAAGGTGCACACTGTTGTGGCGCATCCCCAAACAAATAAACAGACATAGGTGACAAATCAGACAGTGCTCAAGGGGTCGAAGACTCGTCTTGAGAAGGTTGGGGGGTAGTGGGTAGAAGAGCTTCACAACGTCCTTTGGGCCTATCGCACAACCGTGCGTACTCCAACCAGGGAAACTCCATATAACTTGTGTTTCGGCACTGAGGCTGTTATCCCGGTTAATATCAGAGTTCCAAACTGGCGAGTGAAGACTTTTGACTCAGATAGCAATGAGGAAAAGCTACGACAACATTTGGATCTCCTCCCAGAAACACGCAATGTGGCACATCTTAGAGCTGCTTCCTACCGCCAAAGAGTTGCTCGCCACTTCAACCTGAGAGTCAAGCCTCAACATATCTCCGTCGAAGACCTGATCTTGCGTAGTATTGAAGCCGCCGGTCATGGTCCCCAACGCAACAAACTATCACCTCTTTGGGAAGGCCCATATAACGTGACTGTCATGATCAAGCCTGGAACCTTTAAGCTCAAGGGTTCGGATGGGAAAATCTTACCTCAGACTTGGAATGCAGAAAATCTTCGCAAGTACTACAAGTAACACCCCAGCCGAGCAGTCCATATATGTTATTACATCGCAACTCATGCATAATCAATGTATCTTTAATATCATTCACTTATTTTCCTATACATAAAGGATATCTTTAGAAAATATAATGACTCATCCACGAGTCACTTCATGCTCTCGACCCGAGAAATACACAATTTCGGTTGTATCTTAGTCAGAGCACGATCAATCCCAAGGGGACTTGATCTAACCTCTTCCATATTGGTTAACATTGTCGAGTATTTACTTCGATAAATAATCCTGAATAGGTTAACAGTCCTTGCTGGGCTATAACTAACCTCTTTTACACAGGTTCGTAAGTGAGCAATGCTCCGAAAAACAACATCAGATTGGTTAATAAGTCTTCAGTGGACTTCCATTGACTCATCTTATGCAGGTTAACATCATAGAGTAAAACTCTGATGCATAGCCTCGGAAAAGTTAAAGGTCGCTGACAATTTATTCACATGATAACCTTGTTGCGTACTAAAATTTCTAAATGACATTAGATATCCACTGTGACATTTAAAATAAAAATAAAAATAAAGCCCATGAATCATTCTTTGGTGAACCATTTTTACCACTCCTCAATATCGAGTGTGCAATCCGCGATGCCTCCCCACCACTCGTTGCCTCGCCGCAACACATCGTCGCGACGCACTACCGAAAAACATTGCATCTCCCCAACGCTTCGCCAAAACTCTTCGCCGCAACTCTTCACCGCAACGCTTCGCCGCAACTCTTCACCGCAACGCTTCGCCGCAACACTTTGTCGCAACTCTTCGCCGCAATTCTCCACCGCAACACTTTGCCAACTTTTCACCGCAATTCTCCACCGCAACACTTTGTCGACTCCTCGCCGCAATTTTGTACCACAACTCTTCATCGTAACTCTTCGCCACAACTTCTCATTGCTGCACAGGATAATTTTCTTCTTCTGAAAAATCCTGAACTTGCTGAGGACTTCACATCTATCCTCTCCTTTCAGCCCCTATTTATAGGATGAAAAAAGATTTAAGTCATTAAATACTCATTATTAAAATAATAAAAAAAAACTATTCAACTTCTCCTTGTTCAGATTCACGTTGGTTTGTCTACTCAACTCCTTTGAGGATTATCAAATAAAAGCATAATCCCTTCAGCCTGGCGATCCCGCTTCGGTTCGGATTCCTGTCGCTTTATACGCTCCTCTGCGGATTGACAAATAAAAGCTTCGACTTTCCCTTTTCCCAATTCCGGTCACTTTAGATGCTCAAGTCCTTTCCGGATTATCAAATCAAATAAAAGGTTACGTAAGCATTTATTAGCAAATCAGAAGATGTCAGAGCAAATAAAAGCTTTCGGGAGCATACGAAAATTACCAAGCATTGAAAACATTGCGTACAAAATAATACAAATATATATATATATATATATATATATAAAAGTGATGCTTTGATTCTTGATATTTTCAGACGAAAAAAAATAGATTAATCCGAAAATAGTGGGGCAACTAATACGCCACCAATAAATTTTCATCATTTGGCACGAATATTAATGTAATATTTTAAGTAAGAAACATTCAAATTTCAATTAAAAGTCATTCAGAGCTCCGATTTCACCAAACTTATAGTCAAACTTATCGGTTTGATGAGACGGACCTAATGATATGAAAGTTAGTTCAGTTCGAGTCAAATCTAGCCCAGATCAAATCATTAAACCACTCTTGAAGGATTTCCGGAGGCATTTGAGAGGTCAAACGGATGTCGAATCTAGCGAGTTCATAGTCGAATCGAACGTCTCGACAAGACGAATCCAACGAGTCTAAGATTGCTCAATTATGACAACGTTAAGGCACTCAAATTTCCATCAAACGTCATCTGATCAAGGAAAGCTTTCCAGACCGTTCGATCAAAATGGTTCATATTTCTGCATTAATTGCAGTAAAAACACTATAAATAGAGTCTCACCCCTTACATGAAGGAAGGAGGCTTTGAGAAGGAGTTCAAGTCCAACATCATCTCTGTCATCATCGACCTCTGTCGACCACCGCTGACCACCATCGACCACCGTCGATTACCATTGACCTCTGTTGACCACCGATCGTCTGCGATCACCGCCGACCTCTGTCGACCACCACCAACCATCATCGATCGTCGATGACTATCGTCGACCATCGTCGACCTCCGCCGACTATCGCCAGCTAGACGCCGTCAGTCGACATTATACCTTGGAAAATCTAGTAACTCTTTCCGTTTATGGGATAAGGCGCTTTTGTATTCGTCGACTTATAGTGAATTTTTATAACTGGGCAAGCCTCGTGGTATTTTCCCTTTACGGGTTTTCCACGTAAAAAATTCTGGTGTCATCACAGGTTGATTTTTTTTCATATGAGTGTGTGTTGAATTATGACACAATGCTAAGACGATAATTCATTACTCTACCGCCGTGAATTTTCTAGCACACATCAACATCATTATATAAAAATTGATGGAAAAAAATATTTTAATACCTAATTCAAAATAAAAATTCATTAAATATAAATTTATATGCCCAATATTTTAACTAATATATGCAATATATGTAAATTCAAGAAATGGATTTTTGTAAATTTTTTATAAATAATTTTATTTTACCTAAATTCAAAACTTTGATTTTTTACATTTATCTGCCATTTTAGCTGTGTTTAAGAGAACTTGTTTTACACTTTTTACTTGAAGGTTAGTAAAAATTGTATTTTTCTTGCGATATAAGAAAAAAAATCCAACTTACATATGGAAAGAAAAAGGATTTATTTTTACATACATATCACATAATTCTTATGTATTAAGGTATCTAACTTCCCAAACATTATGTATTGCCAGATGTGGTCATAATGAATCAACAAATGATGGTAAATAGTTTAAAGGGCCTTCTCCCAGCCTAAGTCCACTCGAAAATTTGGCCTAGCAAGCGGGTGAATAGAAGGCGACCTAAGTCAACCATCAAGTCAAATACACATGCCAAAATCACAACATTATAGTAAGGAGCTAAGAGCGAGCTTTCTGGGAAGCAAGACGAGGATGCAAGCAGTTGTGGAAGACCTTCAGACAATGAACGAGATCACAACACGAAGAGCAAGACGATCCTGAACTAAACTTTTTGAAGTTTTAAACAACATACACCCTTAGGACTTCAAGGTCGTTCGTCTAGCAGAATGTAAATCCTCATTCGAATTTTTAAGCTTTCGCCCAATTGTATGTCGTACGGTATAAGCCCTAAACTATTTTTAGGGTTCAGAGGTTATCGTTCGACATGACATAAATCATGTCATCTTTCTAGGTCGTTTGTATGATTGTATGTCATGCAAATACAAGTCTTAAATCTAAATAAATTGCAGGATTGAAGCATTATATAATTTTTATTTCAAAAATGTAAAGTCAAACCATAAGTTAGTTTGAGATGTTTCTAGAGCTTCTTCAGTATCTTCAACATCTCCTACTATTCACTCCATTTGGTTCCGAAAATAATTGATTCATATTGAGCCTTTTTCCATATAACTTTCTTATAAGCAATCGTGGAAACATAAACGTTGAGTTCTTGAAGACAAAACCTCTGATCTTAATCGAGAGTTTTTTTTAAGTGACTTCAATCATTTAAGATGTAATTAACTATAAAGGTTTGTCTCTATAGAGAATTATGAACCCATGTAAAATAAATCTCGCCTAATCTTTATGCTAGGTAGGGGAATTGTCGATCACAAAAAAAGTTCGTAGATCAAACGAATGTCATTGATTATTTAGTTTATATAATCAAAGTATGTCTATCTCTCGAGATGTTGTATTATTTGTGGTGTTGTACTCGATTGTTTAAGCTATTAGATATATGGAATCAGTTAGTCTCATATTTATAAAAATTGACGCTTAAACATTCAAACTAAGTAGCAATATGGTCAATTAATCTATATAGACATTAAAAAAATGGATGATAAATAGTTCAACATTACACAATTGTATTTGAGAGGTCATTATTTAGACAAAATTATTTCATGCAAAATTAAGATGACGTGCATACAAAAAATTAAAGATATGTATTAGGTGCGAGCCTTGGCATTGCTTTAGCCATAAGTGGCTTTACTTTAGGCATAGACACCCCATAACTCTCCTCCATGTCCAACTTTTCGGCCATACAACCGTCTGGCAATGTCCAATCAAAAGAATGTAATAATATG
This sequence comes from Phalaenopsis hybrid cultivar, assembly GCA_002079205.1. Classification (NCBI taxonomy): domain Eukaryota; kingdom Viridiplantae; phylum Streptophyta; class Magnoliopsida; order Asparagales; family Orchidaceae; genus Phalaenopsis; species Phalaenopsis hybrid cultivar. The sequence goes on from JXCR01146461.1 coordinate 64,818, forward strand.
GCTGTCATGAGATGAAGCATTCGAAGGCCCAGATTTATCCCGGCGCACATTCTTCGCCCACTACCGAAAGGTATTAACTCGAAGTCTTTTCCTTTAGCATCAACATTATGCAGCGAACTCGAGCCAAACCTATCAGGATTGAATTCGCAGGGATCATCGGGCCAAGAGGCGGGATCACGACCAATAGCCCAAACATTAATAAGTACGGTAACACCTTTGGGAATGAGATAGCCATCGATCTCAAAGTCTTCAACCGTCTTGCGGGGGAGAGAAAGAGGGAGCGGGGGATGTAGCCGCAAGGTCTCCTTGACAACAGCATGGAGGAAAGGAAATTTTGATAGATCCGACTCACATATAAATCGATCGCGCCCGACGACGGAGTCGAGCTCATGCTGGGCACGAGCAAGGATATGTGGGTGGCGAATGAGCTCCGCTAACACCCATTCTGCCGTAATAGACACAGTTTCAGTTCCTGCAATGAACATATCCTACAAAAACCCAAAACAAAAAACAAAAAAAATAACAGAAAGTAACCAAAAATGATATAATTGTAAGAGCCATATCTTTAAAATCATGTCTAAGATATTTGACGATAACAAATAAAGAAATAAGCGAAAAAAGGAAACCTGGAGCAAAGCTTTGATGTTGATGTCGATGATCTCATCCTGCTCCCCTTGTGCGCTGCCATTCATCTCAATAAGAACACTTAGAAAATCTTTAGTTTGATTGACTCTCTTCAAACGGTGCTCTTCGATTACTTTGTCCAGAAATTCGCCAAATCGTTCCCGGATTCTCCTCATCTTTTTATTCAGGCCCTGCAACCCAGAAATTAATGCGAAATTTACATGAATAGCTATTTATCAATGTGTTGTTAGGATAGATATATAAATGAGAGGATTATAGCAATTTTAGAAGGAGAAGAGATGCCTGTAGGTCTAGCCAATCGATCCCAGGCACAAAATCTCCAACATTGAATTCCCCTGCAACTTTCGATATCTCCGCCGCAATTTCCTTGAACTTGGCNTTACATGAATAGCTATTTATCAATGTGTTGTTAGGATAGATATATAAATGAGGGGATTATAGCAATTTTAGAAGGAGAAGAGATGCCTGTAGGTCTAGCCAATCGATCCAAGGCACAAAATCTCCAACATTGAATTCCCCTGCAACTTTCGATATCTCCGCCGCAATTTCCTTGAACTTGGCCGCCTCCTCACCTCCGACGATCACCCGCCGTCCAACTAACACGCGTGCCAGAGCATTTGTTGCGCACGTGTTGACCACCGCTCCCACATCAATCACCGCATCTCTGTCTGAAGCAAGGTCGCGAACGAGCGTCGCCAATTCGTCTTCTCGCACGTGCTGGAAGCTATCCAGGACCTTAGTTGAGAATNGCCTCCGACGATCACCCGCCGTCCAACTAACACACGTGCCAGAGCATTTGTTGCGCACGAGTTGACCACCGCTCCCACATCAATCACCGCGTCTCTGTCTGAAGCCAGGTCGCGAACGAGCGTCGCCAATTCGTCTTCTCGCACGTGCTGGAAGCTATCCAGGACCTTAGTTGAGAATAGATGCGTGGCGCAGATCTTCCTGAGCATCCGCCACCGCGGCCCGTAGGGCGCCATTGCGAGGTCCTGGAAGTTGTAGGTAATGTGTCTGCCCATCAAATTCGGGGGGCGGCTGCTGAGTTTGGCGTCATGGCTGCGAAAGCACTTGGCGGCCGCGGAGGCGGTGGATATGACGATGACATCGACGGTGCCTAAGCGGAGACGAAGGAGGCCGGCAGAACCATGAGAATTTGATAGGTGTTGAAGAGCTTGGTGTACCTTGGTGCCCAGTTGGAGGAGGTTGCCGACCAAAGGCCAGCCTTTTGGCCCTGGAGGAAGCGGNATGAGATCTTGGAAGTTGTAGGCAAAGTGCCTGCCCAGCGAATTCGGGGGGCGGCTGCTGAGTTTGGCGTCGTGGCTGCGAAAGCACTTGGCGGCCGCCGAGGCGGAGGATATGACGATGACATCGACGGTGCCTAAGCGGAGACGAAGGAGGCCGGAAGAACCATGAGAGTTTGATAGGTGCTGAAGGGTTTGGTGTACCTTGGTGCCCAGTTGGAGGAGGTTGCCGACCAAAGGCCAGCCTTTTGGCCCTGGAGGAAGCGGAGGGCGGCAGCGATCGGCATGGGTGGGAAAGAGAGATGAGAGGAGTACGGAGAAGAAGAGAATGGAAAGGATGATGACAATCATTTTTTTGTTTTTGTTTTTTCTTCTTGTGCTGATTTTATTATTTCTAGTATGGTGTATAAATAAGCTAGCTTTGTCTTCTTGTGCAAGTCGTCCGGCGCTCCAAGCCAAATATAGGATTTTTTTTTTTTTTTTGGAATCAAANTGACGGTGCCTAAGCGGAGACGAAGGAGGCCGGCAGAACCATGAGAGTTTGATAGGTGCTGAAGGGTTTGGTGTACCTTGGTGCCGAGTTGGAGGAGGTTGCCGACCAAAGGCCAGCCTTTTGGCCCTGGAGGCAGGGGACGGCGGCGGCGATCGGTGAGGGTTGGAAAGAGAGATGAGAGGAGGAGTGCTGAGAAGAAGAGAATGGAAAGGATGATGACAATCATTTCTCTTTTTTTTGGTTGTGTGCTGATTCTATTATTTCTAGTATGGTGTATAAATAAGCTAGCTTTGTGTTCTTGTGCAAGTCGTCCGAAGCTCCGAGATTCCTAACCGGCAAATAGAGGATTTTCTTTTTTTTTTTTTTGTTGGGGAATCAAAATTAATTTTTTTGGGGAATCAAATATAGAAAAATTTGAAAAAGCATTAATGCGTGCTAGAAAATTCGTGACGATAGAGTACCGGATTATTATATTAGTGTCGTACAAAGATTAAATACATACTAAAAAAAAATGTAACCAATAATGACACTATAAGTTTTTATGTGGAAAACCCGAAAAAGGAAAAACTAAGGGGTGTTACCCAGCTGAAGAGTTCAACTATGAAATAATAATTGCCTTTGCAACCACTTATATGATAAATGAAAAAGCCCCCTTGGGGTTGGGCTCTGAGCTCAAAAGACTTTACTCATTTTGACGACATTTGAATGCCTTTACAATGTCAAAATTAGTCCATCTCGTGCTCGTTGGATTTTTCTCAATTCGACCATAAACACACCAGATTCAACATTCATTTGATTTTCTAAATATACCCGAAAAGCTTCTAANTTATTTCTAATATGGTGTATAAATAAGCTAGCTTTGTGTTCTTGTGCCAGTCGTCCGAAGCTCTGAGATACCTAACCGGCAAATAGAGGATTTTCTTCTTTTTTTTTTTTTAGGGGAATCAAAATTAATTTTTTTGGGGAATCAAATATATAAAATTTTGAAAATGGATTAATAGGTGCTAGAAAATTCGTGACGGCAGAATACCGGATTATTATATTAGTGTCGTACGAAGATTAAACACATATTCAAAAAAGAAAATGTAACCAATAATAACAGCATAAGTTTTTTTGTGGAAAACCCGAAAAGAAATAACTATAGGGTTTTACCGAGCTGAAGAGTTCAACTATGAAATAATAATTGCAGTTACAACCACTTATCTGATAAACGAAAAGCCCCCTCAGGGTTGGGCTCTGAGCTCAAAAGACTTTACTCAGTTAGATGACATTTGAATGCATTAACAATCTCAAAATTAGTCCATCTCGGGATCGTTGGATTTGTCTCAATTCGACCATAAGCACACCAAATTCAACATCAATTTGTCTTTCTAAATATACCCAGAAAGCTTCTAAAAGTGATTTAATGACTTGATCTGAGTTTGATTTACTCATATTGGATCAATTTTGATATCGTTGGATTTGCCTCGCTTAGCCAGTCAGTTTGACAGTAAATTTGTTGAAATCAGATATCTTGAGAACTCAATCAAATTTTTCACATTTCTTGCTCTAAATATTACCTCGAGACCCGTGCAATGCTGTTTGAAATTTGTTGACGGGACATTACATTAAAAAAATAAACATTTATTTAAGAAAATTAAAAAAAAATAGAATAAGACAAAACAAGATCATCCCACATGTATATCAATCTTTCTTTTTCTATTATATTTCCCACCCTCATGGATGGGCCGCCCTCATCCTCATTTAGATAGCATTTTTAATTTGAAAAAGATTTTGAATGCTGATATTAATCCATTCTTAAAAAATAAAATAAAATAATTATTTTTAAAAACCAATATAAATTACATTAAATAATAAATATTAATTTAAACAATATTAAAAACCGGCTCATTAAAACGACTACAAATGTGGCATTGAATACGAGCGATTATTGCATCAGGACATCGGATGCAAATTTACGTCCGAAGACCAGTGGGCATTTGTCACGTGGTATGTTCGCCCCACTATAATACACTGATTGGGTATGTTTAATAGAGGGTGGGACCTGTGTCTGATTGTAATAATTTTTCATTAATTACAAGACTAAAGTGAGTTTTTTTATAAAAAAGTTAGTATTTTTTATAACGGTGAGAAAATGACAGAAAATATGGTTCAGAAAAAGAGTCTGGAATATTCCTTCAAAATTTAAAAAAAAAACATTAGATCATTAATATAATAGTTGATATAAAAAAATTTGATTCAAAAAATATTTTTACACCTAAGTCAAAATAAAAATTCAATAAATAAAATTTTATTTGGCCAATATTTTTAACTAATATACGCAATATATGTAAATTTCAGAAATATTAACATTCTATCTAAAAAAAATGATTTTCCTTTTTTTTTTAATTTCTTCAATCGTATTTTAAGAAACTCCATTTAATCTATTTTAAACTGCATTTAACTCAATAAAATAAATATAAAGTTATCTTAATTATACTAACTAAATAATAATGAATATCATATCATTTACTTCCAGTTATGTCCAGGGTTATGCCCCTCCTGAATCCAATCAAATTTAGTTTGGAATTAAGTCAATGGAGGTGTTTGGTAAATTCTACCATACGTTTGTAACTCTTGGAGATCTGGTCCTACCACCACGACAAGCAGCCTCACTATGACAAAGAAGGGAATTCTCCACCTATGTTAGTAGAGATTATTACGTATGTCGCTCGAACGTAACTCGGCGTCCGGGCGAACGTATGTTAGATGGATCCCTCGCCTTCTATGATCAACGAAGATGATTTATACCACCTCAACAATGCAGGAACGGCCTCCAACCACGATAGAAAGAAGAAGATTGAAACCCCCTGTCCATGTCAGTTGGAGAATGCTTTATTAAAAGAAATATTTGAATTTAGAGCACCCAAGCATTTCAAAATCCCATCCTTGGAGCCTTATTGAGGACGGTTGGATCCATCTAACCACATTACCTCGGTTAAATCCACCACGGTCTACCTATCAAGGGTCAATGACACTCTTAAGTGTCAACTATTTTTCATGACTCCAAAACAGTTGACTCTAAGGTGGTTTTATAGCTGATGGCTGGGAGTTATAACCTCCTTTGTGGACTTCAAGTGAACGTTCATAAGCATAATTTATCAGTGCTCAAAACTAATCCTCAAAAGAGTTCACTAGTGCTGAACTCCCTTCGCAACTCGATTTAAGAGAGAGATGATAAAGGAGCAAGACCTGAAGCCTGTAATCGCCCATGTCGCCTATCATAAGGGCAAAGAGAAGGCCAATTTGGCTATGTGCTAGGCTTGCAACACCCACAAAACCTTGTATGTGTTGCTAGAACTCACCAACAACCATATATCCATTGTCTAGGGCACTGAACGCACGGAGAGACGCTTGTTGAAGAAGATTTCTTACGAAGCTGATAGAGGAAAGCCTCGACCAATAAAACCAACCATGATATCGAGATTCAATGATTCATGAGCACGCCCATTCCAAGAGCGGATTTAGGGTTCGTTTGGGGCAGTTTGTGCGTTTCAGGATAAGCTGATTATTCTGAAACGCGGCCCGCGGGGGTCGACCCACGGCCTGCGTTTAGTGTAAAAACCCAAATGCAGTTTTCGATAAGCTGGCGAAACACGCGAACCAAACGGTACGCCGCCTACACTTATAAGCTGCCACAAACGGACCATAGTCGCTTGAAGGGTGAGTTCAATAACAAGAGAAGCGAGTCAACAATTACCTAGAAAGAAGTTCACCACATCCTAATAATTAGTTATCACAACAGAATTTGTTAAGAGTGACTTTAACCAAGCCTATTCACAACAAAGAACACTTTTGCAGAGTTATGCCCATGAAAGCAAGAGTATATTTATGCGGCCTGCAGAGGTATTTTGTTTATCGTCACGACTACGTTTATGACACTGAGAAATGTAGCCACCTCTGAGGCTAAATAGACGAAATGATCAAAGCAAAAAAATTTAAAAAGTGTTCATACACATGAAGTAGTGACGCAAAGGTAAGGGAAAGCTCCAATCAAATAAATTCACAATGAATTTTCTCAGCCCAAGTAATTCACATTGTGGACATTATTTAAACAACATTCATTGGTGATAGAGTTGAACAATCTCACCAAACTAATCTCAAAAGGTTCCATTTCAGTAGAAATATGTTTAGTGGCCCCTTACCTGTAGTGAGTCGCCCACCAACCAAATTGACAGCATCCATTAATATCTTATTTAATTCTACTTTTGAGAAGATGAATCTATGTGCTTTGTAATTGTCTACATCAGAAAAACTCTATGGATTTTCTATAAAGAGGAAGAAAGCATTGGTAACCTTAGACTTGCCCGTCACCTGTGAAGATAAAGACAAAAATTTCACTTCCATGGTCGACTTCATCGTGGTCGACTCTCCAGCAACGTACAATGCCATCATTGGTCGCACGCTCCTTGCCACTTTCAAGGCCATCATCTCAACTTTCCATGTCACTGCAAAACTCTGAGGCATGGATAGGTGATAACTATTAAAGATGATCTTGAGCAATCACATACCTGGTCTCTATGGGTGATAAGCAGTGTGCAACGAGAAGTTTTGGATCTAGAAAACTGCCTAGAAGTTTCCTAGAGACTAATAAGTTGATTGAAGTAGTCGTCACCACTAAAGAAGCATAGGTAGAAATTTTTTTTACCAAGTGTTACTCTTGATGCAGGCAAGGTTCAAAGATGATCTAGTTGATAAATTACGTGATTAACATGATACGTTTGCTTGGTCAGACGAAGAAATATCAATAGTAGATGTCGATGTAGCCAATCATATGCTGAGCATTGATTTGAAAGCCCAAACTTCGAAGCAAAAGAGGTATGTTATGGCGATCACCTTCTTTTATTCACATCACAACCTTCCTCTTTCTTTTCAGCCCAACTTTCTCTTTCATTTGGCGAGCAGACCCTCTACAATCTTCGACATATTAGTGTTTGTCTCAGTAAATTCTAACATCTCAAATCTATCGCATAATGAAAGCACCGAAGGCTTGCAAAGCATGAAGAAAAGAAATGAAGCATTGATGACATCTCATCATCTTATTTATAAGTAGGGGTGTCAATTCGAGTCAGCGAACCGGGTTCAGCTCTGGCCTGCAATGATTAGAGTTGACCCAAACCCAACCCGAATAATAAACGGGTTGAAAACTAAAATCCGATCCAAACCCGAGATTGACTGGCTAATCTGAACCCGACCCAAAATTTCATGCTTATTTTGGGTTTTCAGGTTCAACCCGTCCCAAATAATAAACTCGTCGAATTATTTGACCCGATATTGACTCGAAAAATATTCGGATCAATCCTAANATAATCTGAACCCGACCCAAAATTTCATGCTTATTTTGGGTTTTCAGGCTCAACCCGTCCCAAATAATAAACTCCTCGAATTATTTGACCCGATATTGACTCGAAAAATATTCGGATCAATCCTAACACGGACTTTTCGAGTAGAGTNACAATCCTAACATGAATTTTTCGAGTCGAGTTTGATTCGTGATGACGTGTGGGTACAAAGGGGCCAGAAATCCAGGGAGGGAGTAACCGCGTCATCAATAACATTTAAATTATACATTGATTTACTGTATGTGTTCACTTATTCTTTTCATAGCATGATTTTTTAAAAGATAAATAATTAGATAACTAAATATGTATAGCCAAAAGCAGCCATGGCAGGCCAGTAGGAATAGGAATCATTTTAATGTGTCTTCTCTGTACCCAAGTCCTCCAAAAAACATTCAGCGTAGCAAGCAAACAAACATAAGGCAACCAGACCCAAAAAAAACAAGTTTGGGCATGAGTGGCTGAGTACCAGTTGCCGAGTAGAGACACCCAAATATGAGAACTCAAATGCAAGAAACCAAATGTTGGAGAAAGCCATTCACCGACTTCGTCGCCTTGTCGAGAGCTATATCTCANCGAGTAGAGTTTGATTCGTGATGACGTGTGGGTACAAAGGCTCCAGAATAACATTTAAATTATACATTGATTTAATGTATGTGTTCACTTATTCTTTTCATAGCATAGCATGATTTTCTAAAAGATAAATAATTAGATAACTAAATATGTATAGCCAAAAGCAGCCATGGCAGGCCAGTAGGAATAGGAATCATTTTAATGTGTCTTCTCCCTACCCAAGTCCTCCAAAAAAATTCAGCGTAGCAAGCCAACAAACATAAGGCAACCAGACCCAAAAAAACAAGTTTGAATGAATAACAGTCGAGTCCAAATGGCCGGGCATGAGTGGCTGAGTATCAGATCAAATGCAAGAAACCAAATGTTGGAGAAAGCCATTCACCGACTTCGTCGCCTTGTCGAGAGCTATATCTCANAAGCAAGATCATCCCCAAAAGGAGACGAAAATGCAAAGTTTATGATCCAGTGCGGGACCCACTTTATACAACGCCCAGGTGGAACTAGTCCACCTACACACTTATAGGGGTCCGACCCCATATAAAGATCAGAATGTCCTTAATGGCCTTCTGAATCACTCTGTCCCAGGAAGTTTAGGACTCAGTGCGGGACCCACTTTATACAATGCCCAGGTGGAATTAATCCACCTACACACTTATTGGGGGTCCGACCCACACCCACTTTTTACAACGCCCAGGTGGAACTAGTCCACCTACACACTTATTGGGGGTCCGACCCCATATAAAGATCAGGATTTCCTTAATGGCCTGTCTGAATCGCTCTATCCAAAGATGGTTGAATAGATGATCCTGAAGGTCAAAAGAGTTGACCGTACTTTTCCAAGACAAAAATGGGTAAAGTATACCAACGGAANAATGTTAGCGTTGGGTTGGTCATTGTAGCAACTTTACAAAAGAAAGGCTGGGGTTAGTTATATGGCCAAAGTGTTGTAGTTTTAGTGCAAA
>JXCR01146461.1:77805-110403 GCA_002079205.1 Phalaenopsis hybrid cultivar
CAGTTAATCTCATTTTCATACAATTAAAACCATTAACAAAGTCTTCTCACAAGTCCCAGCTCACTAGTAATAATACTTACATGACAAAACTTAATGCATCAAAGCCATCAGAACTGGAAAGAAGCGGCGAAGAAGAAAGTAGAAGATATCTAAAATACATAACATAGATCCATCATACACAGAAGAAAGCTACAGAAATTCATTAAAATTTCATTTGCAGCAATGAGAGCTTCATCCATTATATGATTAACTGTGAAACAAATTAAAAGGTTTCTGGAAAATTTTGTCCTGAGCTACTGTTTCTGTTCCATCCATTTCTTCTGCTTCAGGGTGCGATAATAAGCAATGGCTGGAATATGTTTTGTAAGGTTAGAATTGGTAAGGCATTTGATGATGAAGAAGAAGAGTGGGGATAAGAGGGTATGAGAATGAGGCATACCGTGTCGACACTGACGGCCTTTCCGTCCTCTGCAAGTATCTCTACAACTGTTCCAGATTGGTCAGCCTGTCGGATTAAAAAGATTGACAATGATGAACAATTTTGGATTCAAGATGTGGAACAATTTGAATGCTTTAGAAGGCTTAAAATCAATNGATCTCTACAACTGTTCCAGATTGGTCAGCCTGTCGGATTGAAAACATTGACAATGATGAACAATTTTGGATTCAAGATGTGGAACAATTTGAATGCTTTAGAAGGCTTAAAATCAATATATGTATATGCATAATATATGTATATGCATGCATATGTATAAAGTGTCATATTTTGATGCAAATTTGTGTTCGCCTCATAATATGGCAAATGACAAGCATTTGAGTTGGGCTGGTTTTGGAGCCATTAGTCTTCATAATTTTAATTTTTTATGTGTTTTGTTTGAATTTCTTGCTCGAATTTAAACTTTAGTCTTAACATTTATTATACTCCGGAAGTCGAAGTTCTACTTATTTCATTTCATTACAGGCCTCTCCCCTTTGGATTCTTCCTACAACTTGGTGAACCTGGAGCCCACTTCCCTCGTCTTCCTCCTTCCTCTCTTTGGCACNCAAACCCAAAATTGAATTGCCATGGTGGATTTGAGAGGGGGAAGTGGATTGAAATGTGCTAAGGGTCTCCTAGGGAAGNGGTTGTGTGCTGATTCTATTATTTCTAGTATGGTGTATAAATAAGCTAGCTTTGTGTTCTTGTGCAAGTCGTCCGAAGCTCCGAGATTCCTAACCGGCAAATAGAGGATTTTCTTTTTTTTTTTGTCGGGGAATCAAAATTATTTTTTTGGGGGAATCAAATATAGAAAATTTTGAAAAGACATTAATGCGTGCAAGAAAATTCGTGACAGTAGAGTACCAAATTATTATATTACTGCCGTACAAAGATTAAATACATACTAAAAAAAAAATGTAACCAATAATGACACTATAAGTTTTTATGTGGAAAACCTGAAAAAGGAAAAACTAAGGGGTGTTACCCAGCTGAAGAGTTCAACTATGAAATAATAATTGCCTTTGCAACCACTTATATGATAAACGAAAAAGCCCCCTTGGGGTTGGGCTCTGGGCTCAAAAGACTTTACTCATTTAGACGACATTTGAATGCCTTTACAATGTCAAAATTAGTCCATCTCGTGCTTCGTTAGATTTGTCTCAATTCGACCATAAACACACCAGATTCAACATTCATTTGATTTTCTAAATATACCCGAAAAGCTTCTAAAAGTGGTTTAATGACTTGATCTGAGTTTGATTTGACTCAGATTGGATCGATTTTGATATCGTTGGATTTTCCTCGCTTTGTCGGTCAGTTTGACAGTAAATTTATTGAAGTCAGAGGTCTTGATAACTCTCAATCAAATTTTAGATATTTCTTGCTCTAAAGATTATCTCGAAACCCGTGCAATGGTGTTGGAAATTTGTTGACGGGACATTACATTAAAAAATAAATATTTATTTAAGAAAATTAAAAAAAAGAAAAAATAAGACAAAACAAGGTCATTATACATAATATATCAATATTTCTTTTTCTATTATATTTCCCACCCCCATGGATGGGCCGCCCTCATCCTCATTTAGGAAAAATTATTGCATACGGACGGACATAGTATGCAAGATTCATGCGGTGTCCGATCATGAGATTTACGGTCATGATGTATTTCGTTGGGCCCCACTTAAATTTAAAAAAAAAATTGAAATATATCCTGATCGTAGATCGGACACCGCATGCAGAGATGCATGTGGTGTCCGTACGCAATAATTTCTCCTCATTTAGATAACATTTTTAATTTTAAAAAGATTTTGAATGTTGATATNAGATAGAATAAGACAAAACAAGATCATTATACATAATATATGAATATTTCTTTTTCTATTATATTTCTCACCCCCATGGATGGGCCGCTCTCATCCTCATTTAGGAAAAATTATTTCATACGGACGGACATCGTATGCAAGATTCATGCGGTGTCCGATCATGAGATTTACGGTCATGATGTATTTCGGTGGGCCCCACTTAAATTTAAAAAAAAAATTGAAATATATCATGATCGTAGATCGGACACCGCATGCAGAGATGCATGTAGTGTCCGTACGCAATAATTTCTCCTCATTTAGATAACATTTTTAATTTTAAAAAGATTTTGAATGTTGATATTAATCCATTCTTAAAAATAAAATAAAATAATTATTTTTAAAAACAAATATAAATTGCATTAAATAATAAATAATAGAGGGGTGGGACCTACGTCACACTTTCACTTACCTCTGGAATCTGATTGTAATAATTTTTCATTGATTACATGACTAAAGCGAATTTTTTTATAAAAAAAATTAGTATTTTTTTATAACGGTGAGAAAAGGACAGAAAATATGGTTCAGAAAAAGAGTTTGGAATATTCCTTCAAAATGAAAAAAAAAATAACATTAGATCATTAATATAAAAATTGATATAAAAAAAATTTAATTCAAAAAATATTTTTACACCTAAGTCAAAATAAAAATTCATTAAATAAAATTTTATATGGCCAATATTTTTAACTAATATAGGCAATATATGTAAATTTCTGTAAATATTAATATTCTATCTCAAAAAAAAAATGATTAAAAAATGATTTTCATTTTTTTTTTAATTTCTTCAATCGTATTTTAAGAAACTCCATTTAATCTATTTTAAACTACATTTAACCCAATAAAATAAATATAAATTTATCTTAATTATACTAACTAAATAATAATGAATATGTAATCATTTACTTCCACTTATGTCCAGGGTTATGCNTTAGTATTTTTTTATAACGGTGAGAAAAGGACAGAAAATATGGTTCAGAAAAAGAGTTTGGAATATTCCTTCAAAATGAAAAAAAAAATAACATTAGATCATTAATATAAAAATTGATATAAAAAAAATTTAATTCAAAAAATATTTTTACACCTAAGTCAAAATAAAATTCATTAAATAAAATTTTATATGGCCAATATTTTTAACTAATATAGGCAATATATGTAAATTTCTGTAAATATTAATATTCTATCTCAAAAAAAAAATGATTTTCATTTTTTTTTTAAATTTCTTCAATCGTATTTTAAGAAACTCCATTTAATATATTTTAAACTACATTTAACCCAATAAAATAAATATAAAGTTATCTTAATTATACTAACTAAATAATAATGAATATGTAATCATTTACTTCCACTTATGTCCAGGGTTATGCCCCTCCTGAATCCAATCAAATTTAGTTTGGAATTAATTCAATGGAGGTGTTTGGTAAGTTCAACCATACATTTGTAACTCTTGGAGATCTGGTCCTACCACCACGACAAGCAGCCTCACTATGACAAGGAAGGGAATTCTCCACCTATGTTAGTAGAGATTATTACGTTCGTCCGGATGTAACTCGGCGTCGGGATCCCTCACCTTCTATGATAAACGACGATGATTTATACCACCTCAACAATGCAGGAACGGCCTCCAACCACGATAGAAAGAAGAAGATTGAAACCCCCTGTCCATGTCAGTTGGAGAATGCTTTATTAAAAGAAATGTTTGAATTTAGAGCACCCAAGCATTTCAAAATCCCATCCTTCGAGCCTTATTGAGGACGGTTGGATCCATCTAACCACATTGCCTCGGTTAAATCCACCACGGTCTACCTATCAGGGGTCAACGACACTCTTAAGTGTCAACTATTTTTCATGACTCCAAAAGAGTCGACTCTAAGGTGGTTTTATAGCTTATGGCTGGGAGTTATAACCTCCTTTGTGGACTTGAAGTGAACGTTCATAAGCATAATTTATCAGTGCTCAAAACTAATCCTCAAAAGAGTTCACTAGTGCTGAACTNATTTAAAAACCCGATTGATGCGTGCTAGAAAATTTGTGGCAGTAGAATACCAGATTATTAACTTAGTGTCGTACAAAGATTCAACACACACTCAAAAAATCGAAAGTAACTAATATTAANATGTGGAGGCAACCCCGAGCCGCGGCGGCGGTCTGTGGATTTCGCTACTCGCCTGCGGCTGCGGCGGCGACGGCCGCCGGAGTTACTTCTCGAGGGAGCAGTTGAGGATTTGGATCTCGCGGCGGAGGTTTTGAAAAAGAAGCTCATTTTTTAAGAGTGGCTCTTCGTCGGTATCTCCGGCGAGATGGAATGCGAGATTATGTAGCTCGAGGAGATCGGGATATGGCCATGATTTTTTTAAAAATTACAGAAATGCCCCTACAAGTCCAAATTAAATAAATATTATATAATAATAATACAGGCAGCGGAAGTGAAAATCGGTCAATGCAGCTTAAAATATTAAATCATTCATTAATTAAAATTATTCAAATCAGAATGAATCGTTATGCCATTTTCGTAAATAGTCAGAGATTGATGGGTAATGTCCAAATGGCAAAAAGTAGAAGCCCGGTNTAGCTTAAAATATTAAATCATTCATTAATTAAAATTATTCAAATCAGAATGAAGTTGGTCGTTATGCCATTTTCGTAAATAGTCAGAGATTGATGGGTAATGTCCAAATGGCAAAAAGTAGAAGCCCGGTAGGGAAGTGCCTGTGGTCCAGAGTTGAAACCATGTGAAACCAGAACAGTCCACGTGCTAATTTCCTTAAATAACCCTTCTTGTTTCGACTAATTACCCAAAATGCCCCGCAAGCAATGAGCACGTGGCGGGCCGTCGCATCGGGTCAAAAGATTTCGGTCTGTTCAAATGTGGCCCAGCCCAGTAATAGTCCATGAGTTCGCCTCTGGGCATTTTGGTCTTTTCTTGTGTAAAATGAAGGTTTATTTATCCTTCTTTTAAATTCATTTTCATTCCTTATTAAATCATAAATATTTAAAAATAGTATCTTTGATCATTGCGTATTTTTAGGCATCAAAGCACATAATCAACATCATATATTTACATTGAAGAATATTAGCTCTCTATCACATCCAAAAAAAATAGAACATGAAAAGATATCAGAAAGATAATCTATAAAATGAAGAATAAAAATTATATAAACTTCTTCAATAAATGCTATATAGAGGATTTAGTACAATAGTAATGTTACACTTCTACCCACATTTGTATAGATAACGGCTTATTATCTTGTCATTTTTTACTCGGTTATTCTAGCTAGGTTGATTGTGTTTGGTTAGCTCAGCTCCATAGATTATCTACGTCGATAGGACTCGATCGGCTTATCTCGCTTGATCAAACTTTTTGGGCTCGAAGATACNCCATTTGTATAGGGTCAATAAATAACGGCTTATTATCTTGTCATTTTTTACTCGGTTATTCTAGCTAGGTTGATTGTGTTTGGCCAGCTCAGCTTCATAGATTATCTACGTCGATAGGACTCGATCGGCTTATCTCGCTTGATCAAACTTTTTGGGCTCGAAGATACTACTTCTAGCGATAAGTCTCTTGGTCTTTGTTGGATGGTTGGGAATGCTTCACGGAAATAAACTTTCAGTTGGGTTGGCTCTCCTGTGGATAAACTCCTACATCAAATCAATTTTCTCTTTGTCAAAGTTACACCACTCTCCTGCTGAGCTGCTTGGTTGGNGGCGATAAGTCTTTTGGTCTTTGTTGAATGGTTGGGAATGCTTCGTAGAAATAAACTTTCAGTCTGGTTGACTCTTCTGTGGAATAAACTCCTACATCAAATCAATTTTCTCTTTGTCAAAGTTACACCACTCTCCTGCTGAGCTGCTTGGTTGGCACCAGACGACCGTCCTCACGCTGATTCTTGACTCGGCTGGCTAGATCGGTCCCGTGATCTCATTGCAAAGGATCTTTCTTCATCATGCGATGCATATTTTAAAACAATCATATCATGATATAATATTTTGAGTATAATTAAGTTTAAANCGGTCCCGTGATCTCATTGCAAAAGATCTCTCTTCATCATGCGATGCATATTTTAAAACAATCATATCATGATATAATATTTTGAGTATAATTAAGTTTAAAATAATTTGATTACGTTTGAGGTAGTGATCCTCACGTTTATAAAAAGATTTTAAGATAAATTTATTATTGGTCTTCATCCAGATATATTTTGTTTGGATTTTAGGAGTGAGGGTAAAAAGGTAATTTGGAGAGGAGGGAGGAGGGAGGAAAAGCAAGGCACGTGGACTATACGGGCAAGCGCGTTGTTTGGTGGGAAGAGAGAGAAAGGGGGAGGAGGCGGATGAGCGTCAGCGGTCACATGGGAAGACCACATGGGCGCGGGAATTTTGTAACATGATTTTCTTTTTTTTTTTTATATGCATGTCATACTTTTTTTACATATTTACATATCTAACACCTACAATTTTTATATTTGTAGTTATACCTATATANAACATGATTTTCTTTTTTTTTTTTTTTATATATACATGTCATACTTTTTTTACATATTTACATATCTAACACCTACAATTTTTATATTTGTAGTTATACCTATATAGGAAGACTATTAGTGTTATTGTCTTATGCCTTATATGTTCCTTTCAGGTAGCACATGGAGAGGAGGTGGGAAAAAAAATCCAAAGAATTTCTTGCATAAAACTCCTTCATTTTCTGAAAATGACATTTTTTTTTTCACAAATTAAATTTTAATTTAATATACATCTCAAAATTTATAAAATTTGAAATATATAGTTGAGTGTGCATTAAAATCATGACATTCTGATTGAGAAATAATGACAAAATTATGATAAAGAAATTGGATATCATTCTTATTGTGTGCTCGTAAATTCACGGAGCGATGGATCAATATCTTAGTGATATATGAAGATCTGATTTAAACTTGTAAGATGAAATTGATAGAGTAGACATCAAAGTTCTTATATGAAAAACTCAAAAGAGAAAAAATCATANTTGATTGAGAAATAATGACAAAATTATGATAAAGAAATTGGATATCATTCTTAATGTGTGCTCGTAAATTCACGGAGTGATGGATCAACATCTTAGTGATATATGAAGATCTGATTTACACTTGTAAGATGAAATTGATAGAGTAGACATCAAAGTTCTTATATGAAAAACTCAAAAGAGAAAAAATCATAGGGTCTAATCAAGTTGAAATAATTTTTCTATGTTGATATAGGTAATAAAACTTTACCGAGCTTTTAATGGTCGGAAGTAATGATGCACAAGTGGTATGTGACTTTTGCTAGACGAGTAGCATAAAAAGAAGGGGAAATGTCAGTGATTCAATTGTTATAAAAGAACACCGATGGTAGAGGCCGTATGCCAGAAAATTTGATGCTAAATACTGGTGGCCTAGCAATGGTGGTTCGAATGGTGAAGGTGGCAGTGGTCGAGCAGTGGTGGTTCGACGTTGGCAGTCGCTAGATGGGGGTGGTTGGGAACGTACAACAATGGTCCGACGATAACTGTGGCTTGATAACGGTGACCAGTCAATAATGGCCTGGAAGCGGCAACAGTAGTTTCTATAGAGGAAGCCACTCGACAACAATAATTGGGCAACAACAACCAATCATGGTGGTCGGAAGAGGCAATGGTGGTTCTGCAATGGCAACAACTTGATGGCAGCCGCTGGTGGTGATGATTTGGCGTTAGTGGAGCTCAGAGGCCTTCAAAAGCTTAAAGCTCCTTCAGCTTTCTCCTCCATGTTCACACCCCCTCCCCACACATAAAGGAAATGAGGTTCTATTCCTAGATTTTGTGAGCGACATCTTATGTAAATACTGCATGAATCTAAGCCACTCCACGAGACAAGCTAGAGTGATCCCTCTGATCCGATGGTATTTATGAGTATTTGTGTCTTAATGATGACAAAATCCAATGATATTGGGTTCATTGAATTCAGCTTGNTCCACTCCACGAGACAGGCTAGAGTGATCCCTCTGATCCCATGGTATTTATGAGTATTTGTGTCTTAATGATGACAAAATCCAATGATATTGGGTTCATTGAATTCAGCTTGGCTAAACGCTCGATTTAACTATAAACTTATTAGATTTGGAATTAATTCGACCATCAATTGTCCTTCAAAGGCTCTAATTGTGCTTTAATGACTTGATCTCTAGACTCGATCAAACTCGGATCAAACCAATTCTAGCTTCATTGGGCTTGTCTTGTCTAAATGGTCAGTTTGACAATAAACTTGCCCGAAAGTCAGGAATCAAGGCCCTCAACGATATTGAATTTGAATGTGAAACGAGATTCATGCATGATTAAACACAAAAGGTGTGGCAAATATCTTAGTTAAACAAACGTACCAAAAAAATACTCAAGCAAACATGTGATTTTTTATTTTATCTTTTTATATGATAAAACATTTAAAAATAATTATTTATCCACCATGAAAATCATGAGCTTGTATGGGCAACAACATAATTTGCACGCCCTGCGCATGAAAATAACATGACTGCAGAGCTTCGATATATACCTAAAAATAATACTCCAGTTCCTTACGAATGTTCCATAATTAAATTGGCCATATCAAATGAATCCAAATATCGGTCTCAAATAATCATGAACATTCAAATTATGTGTTAATGAATAGACATATATAAAGCTACAATCATATATACAGAAATTATTTAAGGTCCATTTGAGATTGTTGAATCCTTCTATAAGATGTATCTCGCACCAAAACTTTCATATTTACACGTATAACACTTTACCTATACACGAAAAGACAAATTTGACTATTAAAATGGGCAATTAACGCTATATTTGATGTTCGCATGTGCAGCTTTAGATTCATTTATAGAACAATATCCAGAGCGGATATAACACAGTTAATCTCATTTTCATACAATTAAAACCATTAACAAAGTCTTCTCACAAGTCCCAGCTCACTAGTAATAATACTTACATGACAAAACTTAATGCATCAAAGCCATCAGAACTGGAAAGAAGCGGCGAAGAAGAAAGTAGAAGATATCTAAAATACATAACATAGATCCATCATACACAGAAGAAAGCTACAGAAATTCATTAAAATTTCATTTGCAGCAATGAGAGCTTCATCCATTATATGATTAACTGTGAAACAAATTAAAAGGTTTCTGGAAAATTTTGTCCTGAGCTACTGTTTCTGTTCCATCCATTTCTTCTGCTTCAGGGTGCGATAATAAGCAATGGCTGGAATATGTTTTGTAAGGTTAGAATTGGTAAGGCATTTGATGATGAAGAAGAAGAGTGGGGATAAGAGGGTATGAGAATGAGGCATACCGTGTCGACACTGACGGCCTTTCCGTCCTCTGCAAGGATCTCTACAACTGTTCCAGATTGGTCAGCCTGTCGGATTGAAAACATTGACAATGATGAACAATTTTGGATTCAAGATGTGGAACAATTTGAATGCTTTAGAAGGCTTAAAATCAATATATGTATATGCATAATATATGTATATGCATGCATATGTATAAAGTGTCATATTTTGATGCAAATTTGTGTTCGCCTCATAATATGGCAAATGACAAGCATTTGAGTTGGGCTGGTTTTGGAGCCATTAGTCTTCATAATTTTAATTTTTTATGTGTTTTGTTTGAATTTCTTGCTCGAATTTAAACTTTAGTCTTAACATTTATTATACTCCGGAAGTCGAAGTTCTACTTATTTCATTTCATTACAGGCCTCTCCCCTTTGGATTCTTCCTACAACTTGGTGAACCTGGAGCCCACTTCCCTCGTCTTCCTCCTTCCTCTCTTTGGCACATTTCAGTTCATCACAAATGCCGGCAACCGACAGGAAATTTTTCTCCCATTCTCACTAGATTTTTGTTCACCCTATGGATGTGGCAAACCACTGCAATTCTAGCACATCACTCCCCCTCCCATTTCCTAGCCATCTATGTTGAATCTCTTAATATTTTTTTAAATAAAAATTAACCACTTAAATAATTCATTACGCCCATTGTGGTGAATTATTTTGAAGTACCTTCACTCCTACCATCTCTCCTCGCAGGCAGGTCAAAGCCTACAACCTTCCAAACCCGACAGCCATTTGAGGTCTACTGTTGCTGATGATATCCAACTTAGAAAGCGGTTGCCTTGTACCTTTGTCGAGCTTTGCTTGCTTTTAAAAACTACATTGATGTCTTCACATATTGCTCAAGATCTACAGTCTCTGTTCATTATTCCTGAGATACAAAGAGACTGTTTATACTGTATTCATTTTATTCCTGAGATAAGGAATGATTATTTTAACGTATTGTAATGACTCATATTCCTGTGTTACAATAAGAGAATACTGCAATACATCATAAATTTGCTAATTTCTGCAATTATTCTTCTACCGGCATTAATATCATTCTCTGTCATTTTAGGTTAGCCACTGAGACTCACTTAAATAGATAAATCTGCCCAGGTATTAAGGGGTAACTCACAAGAAGTACGAGAAAGCACAAGGTAAACTGGTTAGAAATTTAAAAATAAAAAAATAATTAAAAAAACAAAGATTTATTGTCTTATCCTACTCACCAATTTTTTTCTCTCCTAAACATCATTTGTCATACCAGCTAAAGAGGGAGGATTAGAAGCAAACAAGGATAAGCATTTAAGCAGTATAGCTAAAATTTTATCATTTTTCCAATTTTCATGCTACAATTGGCATTTTCTATTTATAGACAATAAATTCTACTTAAAATAACTTGAATTTCAAGTTATCACGAGGAGTCAAAAAATATAATCCCTTTTTTATTAATTTTGTATTCATTTAATGGGAATTTGAATGACAATTAAATTAAATTCCCCCTCCTCTCTCTCTCTCTCTCTTCTTTGGTCACCCAACTCTCCCACTCTTTCTCTATCTACTAGTCTTTCGTTGGCCATCNAATGACAATTAAATTAAATTCCCCCTCCTCTCTCTCTCTCTTCTTTGGTCACCCAACTCTCCCACTCTTTCTCTATCTACTAGTCTTTCGTTGGCCATCATCTCTCTAACCTCGTTCTCTCACAAATCCCTCGCTTTCTCTCTGTTCAGATACAATGAAAAATTGATTCCTATCAAGGGAATAAATAATAACAAAGCATGCAAGAAAAAAAAAAAAAGGGAAATCTATATAAGAAAAAAAAAGATATGCTTTGTATTTCTCTATTTAATCTGCCAGTTNTGCATGCAAGAAAAAAAAAAAGGGAAATCTATATAAGAAAAAAAAAGATATGCTTTGTATTTCTCTATTTAATCTGCCAGTTNCAGATGTGAAAATCAGTCAATGTAGCTTAAAATATTAAATCATTCGTTTAATTAAAATTATTCAAATCAGAATGAAGTTGCCGGTCGTTATGCCATTTTCGTAAATAGTCAGAGAGTGATGGGTAATGTCCAAAGGGCAAAAAGTAGAAGCCTGGTAGGGGAAGTGCCTGTGGTCCAGAGTTGAAACCATGTGAAACCAGAACAGCCCACGTGCTAATTTCCTTAAATAGCCCTTCTTGTTTCGACTAATTACCCGAAATGCCCCGCAGGCCATGAGCACGTGGCGGGCCGTCGCATTGGGTCAAAAGATTTCGGTCTGTTCAAATGTGGGCCAGCCCAGTAATAGCCATGAGTTCGCCTCTGGGCCTTTTGGTCTTTTCTTGTGTAAAATGAAGGTTTATTTATCCTTCTTTTAAAATCATTTTCATTCCTTATTGAATCATAAATAGTTAAAAATAGTATCTTTGATCATTGCGTATTTTTAGGCATGAAAGCACATAACTAACATCATATATTTACATTGAAAAATATTAGCTCCGTAAATATAAACATGCATTCAATATTATTCGTATCACATTCAAAAAATAGAACGTGAAAAGATATCAGAAAGATAGGAACTTATAATCTATAAAATGAAGAATAAAAATTATATAACCTTCTTCAATAAATGCTACATAGAGGATTTAGTACAATAGGAATGTTACACTTCTACCTCTATCTGTATAGGGTCAATAAATAACGACTCATTATCGATCTTATCATTTTTTACTCGGTTATTCTACTTGGGTCGATTGTATTTGGTCAGCTCAGCTTCATAGATTATCTACGTCGATAGGACTCGATCGGCTTATCTCGCTTGATCACTTGTTGGGCTCAAAGATATTACTTCTGGCGATAAATCTTTTGGTCTTTGTTGGATGGTTGGGAATGCTTTGCGGAAATAAACTTTCAGTCTGGTTGGCTTTTCTGTGGAATAAACTCCTACATCAAATCAATTTTCTCTTTGTCAAAGTTACACCACTCTCCTGCTGAGCTGCTTGGTTGGCACCAGACGACCATCCTCACGCTGATTCTTGACTCGGCTGGCTAGACTGGTCCGTGATCTTATTATTAGTCTTCATTCAGATATATATTGTTTGGATTTTAGGAGTGAGGGTAAAAAGGTAATTTGGAGAGTAGGGAGGAGAGAGAATATATAAAATGCAAGGCACGTGGACTATACGGGCAAGCGCGTTGTTTGGTGGGAAGAGAGAGAAAGGGGGAGGAGGCGGATGAGCGTCAGCGGTCACATGGGAAGACCACATGGGACGCAGGAATTTTGTGACATGATTTTTTTTTTTATATACATGTCATACTTTTTATAATTATTTACATATCTAACACCTACAATTTTTATATTTTTAGTTATACCTATATAGGAAGACTTTTAGTGGTATTGTCTATGCCTTGTATGTTCCTTTCAAGTAGCACATGGAGAGGAGGTGGTGGGAAAAAAAAATCCAAAGAATTTCTTGCATAAAACTCCTTCATTTTCTGAAAATGAGTTTTTTTTTCACAAATTAAATTTTAGTTTAATATACATTTCAAGATTTATAAAATTTGAATTGTATATTTGAGTGTGTATTAAGATCATGGCTTTTTGATTGAGAAATAATGACAAAATTATGATAAATAAATTGGATATCATTCTTATTGTGTGCTCGTAAATTCATGGAGTGATGGATCAACATCTTAGTGATATATGAGAACTGATTTACAGTTATAAAATGAAATTGATAGAGTAGGCATCAAAGTTCTTATATGGAAAACCCAATAGAGAAAAAATTATAGGGTCTGACTTAGTTAAAATAATTTTTTTATGTTGATATAGGTAATAAAACTTTATCGAGTTTTTAATGGTCATAAGCAATGATGCACAAGTGGTATGTGACTTTTGCTAGACAAGTAGCATAAAAAGAAGGGGAAAATGGTGGTGATCCAGTTGTTATAAAAGAACACCGATGGTAGGGACCGTGTGCCAAAAATTTTGATGCCAAATACCGGTGGCCTGGCAATGGTGGTCTGAATGGTGAAGGTGGCAGTGGTCGAGCATTGGTAGTTCGACGTCGGCGATCGCTGGATGGGGGTGGCTAGGAACCTACAACAATGGTCTGACGATAGCTACAGCTCGACAGTGGTGACCGGTCAATAGTGGTTTGGAAACGACAACAGTAGTTTCTATAGAGGAAGCTACTCGACAACAATGATTGGGCAACAATAGTCAAGCATGGTGGTCGGAAGAGGCAATGGTGGTTCTGCAATGGCAACAACTTGATGGCAGCGGCTGGTGGTGATGATTCAGCGTTAGTGGAGCTCAGAGGCCTTCAAAAGCTTAAAGCTCCTTCAGTTTTCTCCTCCATGTACACACCCCCTCCCCACACATACAGGAAATGAGGGTCTCTTCATAGATTTTGTGAGTGACATCTTATGTAAATACTGCATGAATCTAAGCCACTCCACGGGACAGCCTAGAGTGATCCCTCTGATCCGATGGTATTTATGAGTATTTGTATCTTAATGATGATAGAATCCAGTGATATTGGGTTCATTGAATTCAGCTTGGCGAAACGCTCGATTTAACTATAAGCTTGTTATATTTGGAATTCATTCGACCATCAATTGTCCATTCAAAGGCTCTAATTGTGCATTAATGACTTGATCTCTGGGCTTGATCAAACTCTGATCAAACTAATTCTGGTTTCATTAGCCTTGTCTTGTCTAAATGGTCAGTTTGACAATAGACTTGCCCAAAAGTCTGGAATCAAGGCCCTGGATGATCTTGAATTTGAATGTGAAACGAGATTCACGCATGATTAAACACAAAAGATGTGACAAATATCTTAGTTATACAAACGTATCAAAAAAAATACTCGAGTAAACATGTGATTTTCTATTTTATTTTTTTATATGATAAAACATTTAAAAATAATTATTTATCCACCATTAAAATCATGAGCTTGACCGGGCAACAACATAATCTGCACGGCCTGCGCATGAAAATAACATGACTACAGAGCTTCGAAATATACCTAAAAATAATCCTCCAGTTCCTTACGAATGTTCCATAATTAAATTGGCCATATCAAATGAATCCAAATATCGGTCTCAAATAATCATGAATATTCAAATTATGTGTTAATGAATGGATATATATATAAAGCTACAATCATATATACAGAAATTATTTAACGCTATATTTGATGTTCGCATGTGCCGCTTTAGATTCATTTATAGAACAATATCCAGAGGAGACATAACATGAATAAAAAGATTAAATATAACTTAGTTAATCTCATTTTCATAAAATTAAAACCATTAACAAAGTCTTCTCACAAGTCCCAGCTCACTAGTAATAATACTTACATGACAAAACTTAATGCATCAAAGCCATCAGAACTGGAAAGAAGCGGCCAAGAAAAAAGTAGAAGATATCTAAAATACATAACATAGATCCATCATACACTGAAGAAAGCTACAGAAATTCATTAAAATTTCATTTGCAGCAGTGAGAGCTTCATCCATTATATGATTAACTGTTAAACAAATTAAAAGGTTTCTGGAAAATTTTGTCCTGAGCTACTGTTTCTGTTCCATCCATTTCTTCTGCTTCAGGGTGAGATAATAAGCAATGGCTGGAATATGTTTTGTAAGGTTAGAATCGTAAGACATTTGATGAAGAAGAAGAAGGGGATAAGAGGGTATGAGAATGAGGCATACCGTGTCGACACTGACGGGCTTTCCGTCCTCTGCAAGTATCTCTACAACTGTTCCAGCTTGGTCGGCCTGTCGGATTGAAAAGATTGACAATGATGAACAATTTTGGATTCAAGACGTGGAACAATTTGAATGCTTTAGAAGGCTTAAAATCAATATATGTATATGCATGCATATGTATAAAGTGTCATGTTTTGATGCAAATTTGTGTTTGCCTCGTAATACAGCAAATGGCAAGCATTTGAGTTGGGCTGGTTTTGGAGCCATTAGTCTTCATAATTTTAATTTTTTTACGTGTTTTGGTAGAATTTCTTGCTCGGATTTAAACTTTTAGTCTTAACATTTATTATACTCCGGAAGTTGAAGTTCTACTTATTTCATTTCATTACATGCCTCTTCCCTTTGGATTCTTCCTACAACTTGGTGAACCTGGAGCCCACTTCCGTCGTCTTCCTCCTCCTCTTTGGCACATTTCAGTTCATCACAAATGCCGGCAAGCGACAGGAAAATTTTCTCCCATTCTCACTCGTTTTTTGTTCACCCTATCGCTGTGGCAAACCACCGCAATTCTAGCACATCACTCCCCCTCCCATTTCCTAGCCATCTATGTTGAATCTCTTAGTATTTTTTTAAATAAAAATTAACCAATTAAATCATTCTTTACGTCCATTGTGGTGAATTATTTTGAAGTACCTTCACTCCTACCATCTCTCCTCGCAGGCAGGTCAAAGCCTACAACATTCCAAACCCGACAGCCATTTGAGGTCTACTGTTGCTGATGATATCCAACTTAGAAAGAGGTTGCCCTGCACCTTTGTCGAGCTTTGCTTGCTTTTAAAAACTACATTGATGTCTTCACATATTGCTCAAGATCTATAGTCTCTGTTCATTATTCCTGAGATACAAAGAGACTGTTTATACTGCATTCATTTTATTCCTGAGATAAAGAAAGATTATTTTAACGTATTGTAATGACTCATATTCCTGTGTTACAATAAGAGAATAATGCAATACATCATAAATTTGCTGATTGCTGCAATTATTCTTCTACCGGCAATAATATCATTCTCTCTGTCATTTTAGGTTAGCCACTGAGACTCACTCAAATAGATAAATCTGCCCAGGTATTAAGGGGTAACTCACAAGAAGTACAAGAAAGCACAAGGTAAACTGGTTAGAAATTTAAAAATAAAAAAATAAAAAAAAAACAAAGATTTATTGTCTTATCCTACTCACCAATTTTTTTCTCTCCTAAACATCATTTGTCATACCAGCTAAAGATAAGAGGGAGGATTAGAAGCAAACAAGGATAAGCATTTAAGCAGTATAGCTAAAATTTTATCATTTTTCCAATTTTCATGCTCTGTAATTGGCATTTTCTATTTATTGACAATGAATTCTATTTAAAATAACTTGAATTTCAAGTTATCACGAGGAGTCAAAAAATATAATCCCTTTTTTATTAATTTTGTATTCATTTCATGGGAATTTCGATGACAATTAAATTAAATTCCCCCTTCTCTCTCTCTCTCTTCTTTGGTCAGCCAACTCTCCCACTCTTTCTCTATCTACTAGTCTCATCTCTCTAACCTCGTTCTCTCACAAATCCCTCACTTTCTCTCTGTTCAGATACAATGAAAAATTGATTCCTATCAAGGGAATAAATAATAACAAAGCATGCAAGAAAAAAAATGTGAAATCTAAAAAAAAAAAAAAGATATGCTTTGTATTTCTCTATTTAATCTGCCAGTTTTCATTAATCTCTTGATAGCCTTCTCGTAATCACCATGCCCGCTTTTAGTCTCTTATATCCTCAATCCTAATTGACTAAGCCCTACAACAACAGTCCTACTAATGTTTGAAGCTTTGAAGGTTTCATCGACACACATCCACAGCTTAAAGGCCTGATAGTACACACATTATTCCTATTTGACTGATCCCTACAAGAACAGTCCTACTCATGGTTGAAGCTTCTAAGGTTTCATCAGCCCAAATCCACAACTTGAAGGCCTGATAATATACACATTATTCCTCACAATATCTTAAGGCTTTACAACTAAGCTATATCCCCATCACCTTTATGTGTTGACAAGATAATTATAGTTAACTCAATTTCAATATGAAAGCATAAAATTTTGGATCAACTTTTAACAGATCTCACAAACACCTTCTAGTAATCACAATAATCTCTCTTAGTCTTTTACATATCCTAAACCCTAGTTGATTGAGTCCATTAAAACAGCCATAATCATGGTTGAAGCTTGTAAAATACTATCAACCAAGCCCAAAATTAAAGAGGCCTGCCTATCTGCACATCATTCCACACAAGATAATAATATTTTAAAGCTAAACTATATCACTTTCACCTCTTTCGGTTGAAAGAAGGATTATCATTAGCCCAATTTCAATCCAAAAAGAACAATGTTTTATATCAACTTTTATGCAATCCAAATCAGACCGAAGATAAGCTGGACCTACCCTGATTATCCCTGAAAGTAAACTCGTCATCAACAATTGAAGGTGTGTTCTGATTCAAATTTACAATTAAGAGCACAATCATTTGCACAAAAAAGATACGCCACTGTACCCAGCAAATCTTTTAAATAGCATGGAGAGGTTTTAATATATTTCAGCAACTATAAATGCTTATTATAGGTTGCACAACTTAAAGTCAGTGTAATAAATCATAATGCAAGATCATTAGGTTAACATGGTACGAAAATATAAAACCAAGTTAAGGCTTTCAACATTATTAAGAACAATAGGCCAAGAATGATGCTCTCATAAAAATCTACCGGTTTCAGAAACAATTGAACAAGTTTAAAATAATTACAACTCAATCATTATGCTTCTCTAAAGATTCTGCAGGTTAGTTAATTGTACTGTGTAGGATACAACTTTTAATAAGCTAGACATGGTGAGATTATGTTAGGTGTTAATTTAGGATTTCTTAGTTGCATAACTCATGAAAAAAACAAGAAAGAGGTTGACAGAGTTTTCAGAAGGCTGACTTACCTCGATCTCATTCATTAATTTCATAGCCTCAATAATGCAAACAACCTGCCCCTTCTTGACCTTATCTCCAACCTGGATAACAAAACAAGCATCAGCTGGCTATTTTATGAACTATCAAGGGACTCATACCTATATTTGTGAGTGCAATCTCAATATGCAAGCCATAAAAAATAAACAAAATATAAGCACAATAATTAGTACAAAACTATAACTTAAATTACAACTGCATATATACATGCAAATGAATATTTTAATTATCAAGAAGATGAGTAGATGGAATTTGCTTGAACTTGGAAGTAACAAAGTGTTTACTAATAGAATAGCATCCATGTATCAACCTTGACAAAAGCCGGTTCTCCAGGTGCCGGGCTACGGTAAAATGTTCCAGCCATGGGACATTTTAGCACAGGAAGTGAGGACTTGCTGCTCTTTGCAGGAGGAAGAGCGGCAATTGGTGCTGATGGAGGAGGAGCTGATGGAACAGGAGTGGCTTGGGAGACCTGGGGTTGTGTTGGAAACGCACCTTGCGGAGGCTGCATCATGACGACAGGAGCAGGTGCTAGCTGTTGTATGGCCTCTTTTTTTCTAATTATAAGCTCGCAATCCTTCTGTTTCAGTTGAAGTTCTGTGATATCTCTTGAATCCACAAGCCTGATAAGAGAAGAAAGCTCATATGAGTGGTAGAAGTAAAATCTACCTCAAACTTTTATTTCATTGCTGTATTTGGATTATCTTGGTGGACTAAACAGGTATTAGAAGAACACTCTTATGCAAGTTCCAACATCTTATAGAATATTTGGTTCTTATGCTTAAGAAAGCTGTTGTTCTTAGAAAACTTAGACATTTATTAGGTTGGTAAAGAGAACGAGCACTGTCGTCTGGTGTAATAAACCCAATCTGGCCATGAATGTATTGGGCTTTTACAACAATTCAGGACAGTGATCATAAGAGCCAACTTGGCCTCAGTCAATAGCTTCGATGGGTCAGTTTGGACAAGGACAACTAAATCTGACCAAAGACAAGTACAAAGCATGTGTTTTACATTGGTCAAACCTAAACCAACCCAATTTAAACTTTGGCTCAGGTGGAAAACTTTGGCCCAGTCATTATGCAAAACTTAGAATCCCAAAATTTGGCCATACCCAATCCACCATGCTCTGTCTAGTTTTTAGGGGGTGCACCCATTTGAAGTCGTGCTTCGTAGAAAAATTAAAACATACAAAAAAAAAACGCGAGTTACACAAACTGCATGTCCTTACAGTTCAAATTTTAACTGGTTTTGACATCAAAATGTAGAAATGTATGGAAACTACTGCCTGGTTTCCTCCAAGTCTGACTTGAAATGAAACCCATCACATTTAGCAGTGTTATTCTAAGAAATTTCACCATTTAATTAACACCTCCAATAATTTGCATATCATAGATTATTTTGTCAACATTTCTGATCCATATAGGAATAAGTTTATAGCACTTGTACATGTGCCCTAAAAAGTTTACGTATGAACATTTCTTTCTATTGTCTTACAGTATTACACTGTACTGTGATGTGTTAGAATATTTGAATACATGAAAAAAATGGCCAGAAATATTCTTGTTAAAAGATCAACAGAATCCTTGCTAGTTTGCCATGAAAAAATACAAATGTAGTCTTACTTGACGAGATTTGAAACCTCCAACATGAATGCTGATATCGCAGAATCTGATATAGCAGATTCATCTTCTGCCTTGTCATCATTGTCCTTTGGTGAATGAATTTCTGACTTGGCAGCTGCCAGAGGCAACGAATTTGAAGAACCATCGACAGTAACCTTACAATTTGTCAACATTCCCAAGTAAAAAAAATTGAGAAATATATGAAATACAACTACTAAACGTTCGAGCATGACTTTGGATATGAATAGCATTAAAGGACTCATAAAGCTAACCTCTACGAAGCATTGTATTTGGTCAAATGTGCTCTAATAGACCACATCAAACACATCATCTTACATGTCTTACAATTGATATCTTTTAAACTTCTTTGGCATTGTATGGCCGACCCGTGAAAAATCTTCAACAGGTATTGAACATATACCAAAAAAGAACAATACCTCCGTATGTTTCAATTGCTATAGTATGTTAACTATAATTCAATCCAATAAAAAAATAAGAAAAATAAAATTTTCTATTGTTGATATGTTTAATTTAGGCATCTATCATAGCTCTGAAGATAGTGAGTTTTTATATCCAATAATGTAAAACTAATAAATTTACACACACAAACAGAAGCATGTAAATCTATATACAAATATCGGACGGATATTTCTCCATCAAAGAAAAGTGTCTTTTCTTAATTTATGACTTGATATAAAATCAAAACTCTTTTTCTATTCAGCACCATCAAAACTAGTAGCATACCCACCCTAGTTCAATAACTTTTTAAGATGACAAGATCATCAATGACAACAACATAACACAACAACAACAAGCCTTTATCCCAAGCTACATGAATTGTTTTTCTCCATTGTGTCATATAGAGTGTCATACTTTCATTTAATTTAATAATTTAAGATCATTTTTTATACAAAATGAATTGGTCCTTTTAGATATGTTTCTATCTTTCTTAACATAAGTAGAATCTAAAACATCTACTATCCCATTTAGGACAACTCTCTCTAATCTTATTCGCCACTAGAGCTACACCAAACCTTTCACGAATAAATTTGTTTCGCATTTTGTCTCTGAGGGTGTGTTTAGGGTGGTGGTGTCATGTCGCACAGCATTTTTTTTGTTTGGCAAAATTGCGTCTTATCTTCTTTTTCAAAAACCTGCAGTTGAATGCTGTGTTTTGTCATCGGACCTGACTAAGTGTGGTAGCTGCTAGAAAGTTGCGGTCTAAATTTTTCAAAAAAATAAAAAATATATAATAGCCACCACAACTTTTAAATAGCAGCTTCTTCTGCAGTAACTTCACTGTTGCTTCTTCAAACAACTTCGGCTGCCCCAAACAGACCCTAAGTGTAAAATCACTCATCCACCTAAGCACTTATCTCAACAACACTCAAATTTGTTTAATGCTCTCTTTTATAGGCTAACATTTTGCGCCATAAAGCAGTGTAAGTTTCGACGCCATCTTATAAAATTTTCCTTTAATTATATGCAGTACTTTTCTATTACACAATAGACCAATACATTCTTCCACATCAACCATCCGACTAGAATTCTACAAATAGAATCCCCATCTATTTAATGCTTCTCTTTTATAGGCCAACATTTTGCGCCATAAAGCATTGCAAGTTTCGCCGCCTCTTATAAAATTTTCCTTTAATTATGTGCGCTACTTTTCTACAATAGACCCAATGCATTCTTCCACTTCAACCATCTAACTTGAATTCTTCTAATAACATCCCCGTCTATATCACTATCATTTTGAATAATAGGCCACCCGAGATATCTATAACATTTACCACTTTTAATGATTTGAATGCCCATTGTGATAACTCTACCACTAGATCTATTACTACTAAAATTACATTTAATGCTTTCAGTTTTAGATCTACTCAAACGAAGGCATTTAGACTCCAAGGTAGACCTCCACAATTCAAGTTTTTCCTAACACTTCTATAGTCATCTCCACAAGAAGGACCTTATCAGCGAAAAGCATACACCAAGGTACATCGTCATGTAAATGTCCGATAAGAGCATCCATAACTAAAACAAAAAGATACGGGCCTAAAATCATTCCCTATGTAATCCAACTGAAATAGAAAATTTCTTGGTCAATCCTCCTATTCAAACACAAATAATAGCTCTAGTATGCATACCTTTAATGGCTTGAATATAAGTCATATCAACACATTTCTTTGCTAGAACTCTTCAAAGAACTTTTATTGGAATCTTAACGTAAGTTTTTTTTCCAAATCAATAAAAATCATATGTAGAGCCTCCTTACTATATGTACTTTTCCATCAAATCTCTCAATAAATGCATAGCTTCCATAGTAGACTTTCCTAGCATAAATCCAATTTGAATATGAGAAATCTTTGTATCCTGTCTTAACCTATGAGTTAATAAATGACTATGATTGCATTGAAAAAATTGAGGATATCAAGGTGTGCAGTTTTTCGAATGGTTTATGATATTAAACCCACATTTGATGATTTTAATTCATGAAATGCATCAACAAAACTAAAACTTATGAAGTGAAATAGTATATGTCAAATGATCGTTCCGTTCATCTCAAATGCTCTACAAATAACTAAATCTTAAAAAAATAGTGAAATTAAATATGTAACTTATATGCCCTTGATAAAATTTATGAGTGTGATCTTGAGTTTGAAAATCAAGGAGATTATAGAGAAGAAAAAAATTGGACAAACCAAAAGAGCTGGGGCAAGACAAATGATGATAGATATGATCGAGCATAATTTAAAAATAGATTGCTACCTCATGAGCCTTGGCCATCAAACCATGGAACTTTCTGTCTTTAGGCCCCTGAAAGAAAAGAAAACTGATTAGTAGCGAGATAAGGAAAACATGAAGAGAGAAAAAAAAGGAGAAACATACAAATTATATGCCTTGTTTGAGTGCCAAGTACTAATATCTGGCTCTTGCTTTGTACAAAGCATCTCAATGTGTTCAAAGGAAAAATATCAAACCAACAATAACATCAAAGGTTTAGTTTATTATGACTATGCCATAGCTTCAGATCTATTTTAGCTTTTTTTTTTCATAGGCTATAAAATTATCTAGGAAGAAACAAACAGATCTTTTTTTTTCTTCTATTTTGAAAGAAAAACACTAAATTCATCATGATTTGATTATTTTTCGTTGGATAAATTAGGCTCTATTTCCCAAAAAAAAAAAAAAACTTGATTTTTTTCTTTTTGGTAATGACTGAAAAACTCAAATTTATTTGCACTTCTGCTTGAAAAGGACTTGAAAAGCCAAATAGATTGCATGTTTTTTTTTATCTTTTCTTTTTGGAGAAAATGATTGCCTCGCTTTTATTCTATGTTTTTAATAAGATAACTTTTAACTACAATTCCTCATTAGTGACAACGAAAAGGTGTATTTTATTGATTCTCTTACACAAGACATAATTAGCCCAACATATCAGCAGTTACATCAAACATTGAACCTAATAGAAGAATCTGATTTTACAATTTATAAACGAGTAGTTGAATATATTTGAAAAAAAAACAGTAAGGATGTGAATAGAAGCCAAGCTAATTAATGTCACTGTACTAAAAAAGAAACCTCAGAAGATTAAAATCGGTAGTGCAAGTTAAATGCAAAATCAAAACGTGCCTCTTTCATGACTTCCTCGCTTCCAACATCCACCTCAACTCTGTTGAAAGGACTTAGTTGGATCTACAAGAGGTTTCTCCCTAAAGATTGATCAGCCTCCCAGGTACTATCTTAGATTATGAGGAAACAACAGTGAGTAGAGGTCAAAAGAGCTTGAAATGAATAATAAGGCTTGTATTGGAATTTATTAATAGCCCTCGGTCAGGGGCTACATATGAAGAGCCAACAGTGCTTGTTGAAGAGCTAAACTGCATACTTCATTCTAAAATGTGCTTCCTATGAGAAATTCATAGAACTGACATCAATTGAATAGTTTGAGTTAGGCTAAATTGAAATGAGCCAATTGATCAACAGGTTCAAGACATGGAATTCTTCCATGTGGAAGGCTTTCTTTGATTGGAGGGAGATATCGGCCTTCACTAGGTGCACTTGCATAACCAGTTAAGGTTGCCACCATTATCTAGGACATAGCAAAATTGACGTGGGCTCCTTGGGCGGTTGCTGTTGGCTTTATCCTTTTGTAATTATTTTGCCATCATAGGTGCAGATTTAAATAATGAATGTTGGATAAATGTTGGCTGCAGTTTCAGGTAGTAAATTTTGAATTCAAGGGATCCAGTTTTTTCCTTCTTCTGCAGGTTTTATTGCTGCATGCTTTAGCTTTCCTTGGTCATTGAGATTTCTTATTGTTTATCGAAGAAACCTGTTTGACAGATAAGTTTGGGATTTAAATTATGTTACAGGTTTGCTGGTTTGTTCTGATGAGGATGGAATATTTGGGAGATTTCAAATTTTGCATCAATTAGTTTTGAGATAAATATATATTTGAAATGGTTGATGCCAAACATATCTACTTGCCCAAGGAAGTCCATAAATATTTATTTTGCGGATGTAATGAGGGAACTTGGGCCTGAATAAAATTTATTTTTTAATTTCAATTTTTTAGTGCAGGCTATATATTTGATTCATTCAAGGGTGACTATACAATTTAGGAAATTCATTTCATTGTATCAACATAAGCATGATTTTTCTTACTACGTATTGTTGTTTCTTGATTATTTTATCTTATATTACTTGATATTGATTTGCTTTGTACTTTTTATTTTGATTAAAGTAAGGTCCATAGAAAATTAAAATTGTGAAAATTAATTTATTTTCTCGCTGTTTTTTATTTTAATTTCTTGATGAATTCTTGAATTAATTTGATCATTTCATCATCAATTGATTTTAAATTCTAGCAGTGCATGCTTATGTTTAAATAGGTTGTTGAACTAATAGGTAACTTGAGAAATGTGAAACGTCAAATTTCCTTTACATGAAATCAAATTATGCATCATATTAGTAAAATTAGAAAATTTGGACCACGTAATCGTACATAAAATTGATATTAGAGCTTTAAATTGTGTTATCATGCCAATTTGAGCAGTGCTAATAATCAGACTAACTAAAAATAAAAAATAGATGAAATTTTAACAGATTTATAAAATCAATTAATTGACTTATTGAAGAAGCAAAACAACTGTATCGAATTAATATGGTTAAAACATGAATAGGTATTTTAAAAACAAATTAAATTCATGCATGTGGACCGGAAGTTAATTCCATACAAAATGATGCCCAATTCAATTGAAAGTCAGCATTTGCCAGCGATATAGAAATAATCATGATAAACAATTTAAAGTTTTCAATAATGATACTTATGAAAATACTAATATCAAATTTTAGACGGATGATAAGCAAAGTTAAAATTTAAGGGTCCACCTAAGGTGATAAAATTGATCCTAAAGCTTTTAATTATGGATTATTAAATATGGATAACTTATTTGAAAAGCAAACCATGTCTAATATTTGGGGAATGTTAGGTGAGATTTGTGAAAATGAAATTAATTGGTCAAATGAAAAATTAATCAACGACGATGGAAAGACAAAGAAAAAGCTTGGGAAAAAAATCCCCTACCACATAGGTCAAAATGGAAGAACTCCCAATAGAAAAATATGTCATTAACCTTTGCTTGATAGATTTAATTCTTAAAACAATGGATCAAAACCATTATTGAATATATGAACAAATTTGAGGAACTATAATCGGGTTCAGTGATCATTGAAGATCTTAATACCAAGCTCTTTAAGTGTATATAGTTTGAGACGTGATATTAAGAGAGGAGTGACATATAATCCCATTGATCAAGGTATTCATCTTAACTTGTAATAGATTTCAACAAATATTAAAATTTCATGAGTTTAGATTTATTACATATTTAGGAAGTGTGTCTTTGTGCAGAAGCAATCAAGTTCAGTTCATGGCAACAACAACAACAATCAAGGATAGTAACACTGTAATCAATATGAAAACAACGGGAAAATCAATTACATCTGTATCTAGGTCTAAGAATCTGCCAATGTATGTTTTAAAGGCCATCAAATTAATTATCATGCTAATAAGTGTCCAAGTAAGAACTGGCATGTAGATGTGGAGGAGAAAGAAAAAGAGATTAATTATTTTATTAATGTTCAAGGGTTTGATAAAGAAATTAGTGAAAATAATGATGCTTCAAATGTTAAAATCTTTAAGTATCATCCATTTGCATCTTAGTTACTCCTAATGCTGAATTCAATTAGGAGAGAACTTCTAAAAATCATTACAAACAGGAGAAGCCTCACAAGCTTCGATTTGACAGTAAAATGATATGAATGTTGTATTTACTATAGTGAACTGCATGAATTGAAAACATGAACCACATTTACAATCATATAAAGTTGCTTTGGTAGATAAAACTGCTAGATAAAATTGCTATGTTTGCATCTCGGAGATGTCTAGTTCCAATTCAAAAAGATAACTATGTTGTTGGTGGATTTCAAAGATGCCTTACTTCCTAGCGAAACTTATGAAATGCTAAAATTTTAAGTTGAATTTGACCAAGCTGGGAAAATTTGATAGAAATTGTGTATATTTTTGTCAAAAGCAAAACTTAATTATTTTCTTTTACAAGTTAGCCTTTTTTTATTTGTTATTTCTATAATTAATATCATGCAGTGACCAAAGCCAAAAATAGAGATGTAGTTCAATTTGATACCTTTACATTAGTTCATATGGTTTAGTGTGGTGTCAATTTTAATTCAATTTAGGCTAAAGCTCAATTCATTTCAAGCCAGACATATTGATGTGGTTTTGAAATGGTAGTCATAGGTGGTTATTATTGGTTTTATTCTATGGGAATCACATGTTAAGGTATAATTAAAGAATATTTGATGTGTTGATTGTGATTTCAAGCGGTGGAATTTGGATTGAGGATTTCAATTTTTATTTCTATAGCCTTCTGCATATTTTGTTTTGTTTCCACAAGCCATGACTTCCATTTTCTAAGGGGGCACTTAGTTGAGAATGACTTTTGGAATTAAAAATTTGTTGATCATAGGCGCATTGGCTTGCACAGCTGTGATGGGATTTTCAAGAGGTTTCAAATTGCACATAAATCATTTGGGGGATTAGTTTTAATTTAAATGAGGATGATCCCACGTCAACCATATCTAGTATTAAAAATTCTTCAAAGGTAAATGATTAGGGAACTAAATTTAAATACAATTTTCTTTTCAACTATATTTTGTGAGTGCATGTTGGATGTGTGATTCCTTCGAGTAAAATACAAATACAGCCATCTAATTTGAAAGGAAGTTCTCCTTGTACTTACATAAGGTCTAATTTTCTTATTTTAATATTCTAGTTCCTTGCCCATTTCATCTTACAATATATGTACTGAATCATTTAATCATTTGTTGATGATAATGTTTCCAAAAAAGATTTAAAGTAGAGAGCTTTGGTGTAATTTTTTACAAATAAGATAGTAAAAAAACAAATAAAACAAGTGTATATCTAGAGAAATGAAAAATAATAAAAAAAAATGGAAGATAAAAAACTTGCAATTAGTAGAACTAAAATTGATTATAAAATATGAAATTTAGTGAGTGTGATATTAAAAATTATCAATCAATATTGTAAGAAAACGAAGTTATAGATGTTAAAACTAAGTTGATGGCTGTATTTGTATGTTAAAACTATTATAAAGAAGAAATGAGGACATAGATGAAGATATAATTTTTAGTATTAGGATTGGTTATTTAAATATTAAAATGAAAATAATTGGATTAAGAACATTATGTGATAAAAGGATATCATGGAGATATAAAGGCGAGTCTTGTAAAATTAAAACAAAGTTGGAGGTGTATTGATTACAATGCTATTAAAGTATATGTGCATGTGTGTGCGTGCGTGCGTGTGTGCATGCGTGCGTGTGTGCGTGTGTGAGTGGTTAAATTGTGTGGTGAAAATGTGAATGTTTGGATGACCATGTAACAACACTGAAAACGATAAATGGTTTGCAATTCTACGACAAAGGATATAAAGTGCACCTATTAGACAGGACCATAAAATTAGTGTCAGATTATTAGCAGCATAAGGAATCTACTTAAGATAACATTGATAGAAGTTCAAAGTGATTTATGAAAAAAGAGTGGATTTAAATATTTAGAAAACACCTGACAATAACAAATAGAAAATGATAACTCTAAAGATGATCCTAAAAATTAAGATTAGGCTTGCAATGCTGATACTGGAGTGACTCTTATAAGGAAACTTTTTTGAAGGAATGAGTTTGGCATCATGAAAAAAAAAATAAAAAAGGAAAATCATTTGCTACTAACTAGTATATGATTAGCAAGGAGAATTAATGTTTGATAGTCCGAAATAAGTAAATATACTGTTAACCTAAACAGTAATATTCTAACGATATGTCTGATAAGCGAATTATTCCATCATATAAAAAGGAATGATAGTCTGAAAGGTAAATTGATAAAACTAGCCTTATTATAATCATTTAGGCTAAATTCTACCAAATCGTGCCAATTACACGTAATCCGATAAGTCCCACCTAACCTACCTAGATCAAACCAAAAAATGATAGTGCCAGAAGTCTACTTGGATTAAGTACTCAAACCAAACAGGCCCATACGTGTAAGCCTCAGCAAAGTCATCAATGCTCAATTTGATTCAATTCCTCATACCTCATCGCAAACACAATTACAAGACACCGAAATAAAAAAATAAAAATTCCAAGCAAAACCAACCATCAGCTAGCCTACAATTTGAACAGCAAACCAAACCAATTTTATAAAACAAAATTTTATTCCCATCAATCGATTATCTCCGAGTAAATCAAGAACATTCCGCATAACATCCCAACAAAGATCCTCTCTAAATTTGCAAATCCCTAGCCAAAAGATTCAATTAACGATAGACTAAACAAACCAACCGAAATTCCGCCCAAAAAAACGAAAAATAAAAAGTAAAATAAAGGCAAGGATTCACGATCGACCTGTAGCCGAACCCTGGAATGGGAAACACCCGCCACCCCGCGAGACCTGCCGATTCGGAGTACAGACGGGAATTTTGGGCACGGGGCGGAGATGTACGAAGCCATTGCCGCGTGGTCCGAGATCACTAGCGGAAACTAAGAGGCAGCGAGGAAGCGAGATCGGAGATGGAGAAACCAAAAGGGTTGCAGAAGGCGGAGATATCAACGAGAGAGTGAACACTTTAATGCGGGATCTCTGCAGACAATGGGTAAGATCTCCCCACAGCTTCGATGGCGACGGAACCGAAAATGTTCCTTCCTTACACACAGGAGAGGAGAAGAAGGCTTCAGCTCTTAACCCTCCTCGGCATTTCCGCCTGAATCTAAGGTCACGTGATGGACACGTGCCTGACAGCGGTTGTTTGCTGTAGGGCTGTAAATGAACCAACTTCCATGAATAGGATGAATGAATTTAACTAGCTTGGTTAAAATATTTAATCATATTTATTAAATTAGTATATAAATAAAGATATTATATATTATTATTATTATTATTATTATTTTAATGTGCTGATTTGTTAGCACTGTATTATATTATTTGATTGAAAAATATAAATATTATTTTCTAATAATACGCTATTTTATTTCCTTGGCATAAAAATATTTATTTATTTATTTAGATTTGTAAAATCAATTAATAGTACTTATTTGAATTTATAATTAAAATAAAAAATTGTCTCATTTTTTCAAACAATTTATAATTAGAATAAAAAAAAATTTAATTTTTTTTACTTAATATTATATTTGTTCAGCCCCCAAAAAAATTACATATAAAAATTTTGAATTACATTACTTTTAAAATAAATCAACTGACATTTAAGCTCATTTATTTATATTTTATTTTAAATGTTCTGATTTAATTTTTTATTCCCTATAAATATTACTCGACTTTAATAATTAAAAAAAATAAAATTTATAACACATTCTTATAATTATGCTAGTAAAAATCTAATTGTTTAATTATATTAATATAATTTCAATTGTTTATATTTAATAGTACATTATAATATTAACTGATAATTTATATATGTAAATACACAATAATTATGTTGTATGTTTATTGTTCCTCCAACTTAGAATCTATACATTTGATGCTAGCAACTATTATGTACACCGCTAAGTTAGATTTCTATTTTTCTCTTTAGCAATGTCTTCATATCAAATGCATAAAATGAGTGGATTCCATAAAGATTTCCATGCATGTTATGCACCTTTTCTATTATAATGTTAGCATTATAAATTTTTGAATATAGCATGCAATGCTAAATATCTTTATCATGTGGACTAAAGTACAAGTTCACACGCCATCAACATATTTTCATAATCATTTATCATTTTATAATAAGATTACTTCGTATGATTTTATTAAATTTTAATAATAAAAAAACACATGTTTTAATAAACAATGCCTTCAAGTTTCCAACAGTTATGTCATTAGATGATGTACCATCTAACATAACTTTAATGATTTTATGTTATTTCTTGAAACTATATTGTATCAAATATTTAGAAATAGCCACATATTCATAGACTTGCTAAGTGAGGAATCTAAATTATTAAAACTAATAACCTTATATTATTTATTTGTTACAACAATCACTACTTAATATAACTCTCTCTACTAACTTCAATTATTTTCAGGTTTCTCCTTCTTGACTTCAAATACCTTCATGCACTCTTCCCCTTAAAGAACCAATGATATCTAAGCTAGTTAAGGGTTTAATGATTTTATCAAAATATTAATCACAAAGTGTTGGATGATTATGAATGAATATTTATTATTTTAGTAGGCATATAAAGAAGAAATTAAGCCGATCTCTTCAATATTCTTGTTAATTGGGTGAAGTCATCAAGTTTCTATAGAAAGTTACTTGCTTTTTTTATGAGATTGTAAGTTTCATGGTTTAAGTTATTGGCCTTTTGGATGAAGTTATTGGCTCGATTAGAGGAATGCCGGCCCGGCAAGCAACTTCGAAAGTTTGTTTGAGGATGTTGCAATTAGTATGTTTGAACTTGCGTGGGTTTGTCTTAACAAATAATGAGGTAAATATTGCCCAATCATAATAAATTTATGTTGATCTTGTTGGGTTAATGACTTTGGCAACATTACAACCACTTGAAGAGTTCAAGTTAGTTTCAATGAATTACTTTGAACCATGTCTTTGAGTCATCGAGAAAATACTTCATATCAGTTGTTTGATCAACCGAGAATGATTAAAACTCTTGATTTTGAGAATGCATAAACATTGTTTATAAGATACGTTTTATCATTTTGGGTTCAGGAATCAAACGAACAGTAATTTTTTAGCTAAATTCTCCAATATTGTAAAATTATTCTACATTTGAGCTACATGTTACTTTAAATTCTCTAGCTCATGAAAGACCTTGAATTGGGAAGCGAAGAATCCAACGATGCACTGAGCACACTCAATTTTCTTGTTATTAGCTTTAGTTATAATATAATTTTTGTAATTATTTTATGTGCTTATGCTCTAAAATAAGTTTTCAAATATGCGCATTTAGGGTCTGTTTATGTTTGAAGAAATAGTTGTGAAACTGTTGAAGAAGAAAATGTTGTTTAAAAAGCTGTTCTGGCTATTATAATTTTTTTTTAAAAAAAAGTCAGACAAAAACTTTCTAAGAGTCAACGCAGATAGTCATGTCAAGTAGGAAAATACAGCTTTTAGCCACAGCTTTTTAAGAACACAGACAAAACACAATTTTGCTAAACATAAATAATTATAATGCAACACTATAGCGCTATCGCACCGCTGCCCCAAATGAACCCTTAGTTATTAAAATATTTTTTTCAAGTACAAGGTTGAAATGTTACTCATTAACTTTCGCCATGCAATCTAAACTTCATTTTAATTAATTAAAAAATTTCATAAAATGTAATTATTTAGAAATTCTCTTAGAAGCTTAATATTTTTAGACACGTGCATCACGTGTTTTTTGTCAGTCAAAATGAAAGGAATTTAATAGACGGAACTCGCAGGGTTATTATTGTCATTTGAGTATTAAAATGTAATTATGCGCGAAGAGAATTTTTTTATATATTCATACATTTTAGAATAAGATGGATCGAAATAAAAATTCGAGCTTTTTTGTCCCTTTTGGTCTTTTACTTTAATTTCCAAAAAATTTCGATCTCAATCCGTTCGTTCGTTTCGATNACAAGATCATTAGGTTAACATGGTACGAAAATATAAAACCAAGTTAAGGCTTTCAACATTATTAAGAACAATAGGCCAAGAATGATGCTCTCATAAAAATCTACCGGTTTCAGAAACAATTGAACAAGTTTAAAATAATTACAACTCAATCATTATGCTTCTCTAAAGATTCTACAGGTTAGTTAATTGTACTGTGTAGGATACAACTTTTAATAAGCTAGACATGGTGAAATTATGTTAGGTGTTCATTGTAATTTAGGATTTCTTAGTTGCA
Source organism: Phalaenopsis hybrid cultivar (assembly GCA_002079205.1). Taxonomy (NCBI): domain Eukaryota; kingdom Viridiplantae; phylum Streptophyta; class Magnoliopsida; order Asparagales; family Orchidaceae; genus Phalaenopsis; species Phalaenopsis hybrid cultivar. The sequence goes on from JXCR01146461.1 coordinate 110,356, forward strand.
TAACTCATGAAAAAAAAATAAGAAAGAGGTTAACAGAGATTTCAGAAG
>JXCR01146463.1:0-23538 GCA_002079205.1 Phalaenopsis hybrid cultivar
TATATATATATATATATATAATGGTATTTTACCAAATATGAGCAATTCTATGCTTTACCCTCTTTCAAGTGCATAAAGAACATTAACTAATCCAGAGTTTAGTCCCTAATTTCGTGGTTAGGTTAGGAGGATATCAATTCTCACTCTAGAGCACTCACTTCTCACTCACCTGAGGGCTAACAATCCCACATTAGTTTTCAATGAACAGGACCAAATTGGGGATTTTATCTCTCACCTTAAAATCTCTAATTTTTTATCCAAAAAAGTATATTTTTCTATTTATTTGCACTTAACCCCTTGGATTACATTCTCACCCATGGAATTGAATGTGACTCTCACCATATTGTAGAAATCATAGCCCTATTAGATTATATGTATTTCAACATAATTAAACATTTTAATTGGCCATATCAAAAAGTAAATGAAGATCGAAGTTCAAATCATCACAAATGATTGACATTTAAAACCGTATAAAACAAAATCAATTCTTCACAAAATCATATCTCAGATTTTGGAGAACGATAAAGAAATCAACTCAAAATTCATGAGAAGAAAACAACAAAACTAGAATTTCATATATTAAAATAAGTTTACAAAATAAAAAAATAAAAGACACAACTTATCTCACACACCTTCTTAAGCAAATCCCTAGAAGTTCTCTTTAAGCACATTCCCTCGTTACAAGCACTCTCAATTCTCTCTTAGAATGTAATAAAGAAGAAATCTCTCACTTTTGCTATCCTTTTACAAGCCTAGAAGAAAATCTCCATGTCCCTTACTCTCTCTCTCTCTCTCGCCTCTCTCTCTCTTCTCCATCGAAACTCTTCTCCACATGTCACACACTTGAGATCTAGACTCCCTCTTTTTTTAATTAAGGGATGCCTCTTCTTATAAAGAATTCAAAATTCCCTCCCAAATTCTTTTCAAAAGTCAAACCTTTTGAATTCCAAAAGACATGTCCATTCATTCAGAGACAAATCCCTCCATTAACGAACCTTTTAAAGTGTCTAGATGTATTGAATCACTCCATTGGGCATTTGAAACATTTGAAGCCTTCAAAACCTGCTCAAAATTCATCCCAAACTGTCTTAGTTCATCAAATGTCATCTCTGGCGCTTCAGACACTGATTATGGCACCTCAGGTGCCAAGTTACTTAAGTTCATGTTGTTCTAGGTTCTAGCACTTTAGGCACCAATTCTAGCGCTTCAGGCACCAATTCTGGCACTTTAGGCGTCACCTCTCTCTATAATGGAGCTTCAAGAGCCAGCTTTCTGTGAGTTGGCACTTCAGGCGCCAGAATCTTAAAGTTCTCTATTTTGGCTCCAAATTTTTTCATTTTTTGTTACTTTTGCTCTAAGTGCCTAAAATTGATATATCTGCAACAAAAACATAAAAATACTCTTCTTTAAAGTACAATATCGCCCAAAATAAGCATAAAATATTGTTGACCTCACTTTTGGTTGAGGATTAGTTTTCCCTCTTTAGTAGCCTAGGGTCTAGCCATAGGACTTTCTTGTTGACTATTCCTAGAAAACTAGAGGAACCCTCACCATTAGAAATTCTACACTCCTCTTTACTCAACTTGAAGTTCAACATATTAGCACCCTCACCACTAGAAATTCTACCATCTTCTTTACTTAACTTGAAGTTCCACATATTGATCAAACCCTAACCACTAGAAATTCCAAACTCTTCTCTACTCAAATTGAAGTTCCACATGTTGGTCTTCACCACTAGAAATTCCAAACTCTTCTCTACTCAACTTGAAATTCCACATGTTGGTCTCAACCTCTAAGGTCTAGCCATAGGACTTTCCTGTTGACTATTCCTAGAAAACTAGAAAAGGAACCCTCACCAAGGTCTAGCCATAGGACTTTCTTATTGACTATTCTTAGAAAACTAGACAAGGAACCCTCACCATTCCCAAACTCTTCTCTACTCAACTTGAAGTTCCACATATTGGTCCTAACCTCTACCACTTAGTAGGCTAAACTCTTCTTGTCTAAACTTGAAGTTCCACATATTGGTCCTAACCTCTAGCACTTAGTAGGTGGGGTCAGGATGGTGGATCTCAAGGAGAGTCCCCATTGGACTGCTTGACCTTAGGGGTTACCCTGGGTGTTGGTCTGGAGCTAGTTCACTCACCTGCACAATACACTTCCACTTATAACCCTAAACCCAAAATTGTTAACTTTGATCCCTTGATCTTTTGAGAGACTCATGTAGACGATCCCCTAGAACCACTTTTCCTAAGCTAGGGTTTAGCTAAGGCCAGTGCATAGAGGACCCAAATGAGGATTTCATTGGCCCATAGCTCATATAAGGTGGTTGGCACCCTAATTCAACCAAAATATCCAACTTGGCATTTTGCCCCCAAATCCACTCAAACTACCTAAATTCCCTTGAAAACATAAATTTGACCAAAATTCTCAAATTCATTCAAAATACCCAAAATTCTTTAAAAATCATTTCAAGTTATTTCAAAATACCCAAATTGCCCAAATCCACCCAAAAATTTCAAAATTACTAAAATACACTCAAATTTGCCAAAATTACAAAAATAACTTCGACACCTAAACTTTCTCAAAACATCCAAAATCACTTCAAATGTCTTCAAAACCAATTTTGAGCCTTCAATTAAATCGAATTTGACCAAATTGACCATTTTAACCAAAACCCCCAAATTAACTTGAAAGCCCAATTTACCCAAATTTACTTCAAATGTCCATCAATTTAGCCCCAATTACCCTCAATTTAAATCCTATACTCAAATTCATTTTTTATATGATCCATCCAAACCAAATCCAAGCCTAATTAACCCATGCTTTGAGCTCAATTTTGATCCAAATCAAAACCCCTAATTTTGGGTCTATGACTTAACCTCACCTAATTGAACCCCATAGCCTACTCAGTTTGCCCTAATTTGAATCCTAAACTATTTATAACAATCCTACACATCAAAGTGTACCTTCAACTGGCATTGGTCAAGTCTAAATTTTACCCAATTTCAACTCACATTCAAAATCCTGAAATTTTTCCCAAATTTGCTATGTCCCCAAATCTCACCAAATTGAATTCCCTAAACCCAAAATTGACACCCAATTGGAGTTTAAAACTCTTCATGACATTCCTATAGACCATTTTCGACCATAAATTTGGACTTACACTAACCTTAGCCCAACCTAGACCTAAGTTTAGTCCAACATGCCCAAATTGACAAAAATCCCAAAATCCTTCAAATTAAGCATCCATATGAACTCAAAATTATTTCATTCCTTCACAAAAAACCTTCATAATAATCATCTACATAATTTTGATCAATCAACTGAGCTCAATGTTATGGCTAGCCTAACCCAAACCCAACTTCTAACCATTTTGACCCAAATTGAATTCATGCCCCAAAATTGACTTAGTCATGCCTAAGACACCAAATTAATGACACCACAACCACTAAATACACCTTATGGACCAGGCTAAACCCACCTAAAATAGCCAACATGAGCTATGGACTAATGGTCCCTTGATTTAAAGAATTTCATCCCATATTTCGCCTAAACTCAAATATCTTGGCCATCATCACTTACCTTTAGGAGTTAACCATCATTATGCACCCTTTGGCCTCCCTGAGCTAAGAAGTGACCATACCTTGGCTAGCCACCTCCTCAGCCATCGAAAATAGCCTACCCAAGAGAGCCTCAAGTGGCCAGAACCCAAAATTAAACTTTCGTGACTTGGCTCACTACCATTGGCCATTAGAGCCTTTCTTCCCTCCAGCTAAACAAGCTTTAGCACCTAATTACCAGCTCTGAGCTCCACCAGACAGCCATGGCTATAAATAGAGCTCTCCACGAACAAGGAAGGGAGTGCTTGGAACCTTAAGGAAACTCTGCCAAAATCTCATCAGAGCTTCTCCAAACCATCCCAAGTGCAATCCCCTTGTTCTCAGACATTGATAGCCACTCCTAGAGCCAATTTCTCCACTGAAATTTGCCCTAAAACTAGGATAGATCTCTCCAATCCACCATAGTGCACTAAACTTCAATTAATTATGTACTTACTATCCCCACAGTGAAAGAAGTTGATTCCCTACAAAAGCCCCCTCTGAAATAGTCTCTAACATGGCTCTAGACCAACACCTGAAATCTACCTTGGTCGAAATCATATATAGACAATTCACTAGAGCTTGAGGCTTCATTTGGAGGTTAGTTGGGTCCAATCAAAGCTACGACAACCATCTGATTGACGCCTCCCCTCTCAAATAATGTTATCGAACCTCAACCCTAATCCGAGCTTATTTTGATTCTCTATTTTTAATGGCGTGATTTCATACATGATTAACTGTATAGATATGTTTGTCTTGAGTAGATAAAGTTTTAGAAACAAACCTCATGCAATTTGGTTGATTTTAGGCGAAGATTTTAAAGTTTTAGTGCAAACGGCTTATGGGTTAGGTCAGTTGGGGAAGATGAACGGATGCAATTCGATCGCGCGTTTACTTATTGGATGGTACTGATAAGGCTAAACGAAGATAAGGTACGTGAACCACACGTTGATGAGTTGGTGTGTGGCTAGCAGCGTCAAATGACAGAGCGTCGTGTGGAGGCTTCAAAGCAGACAAGGATCAGTTGGCGCCGCGTGCATAAGTAGATAAATAGGGAGATTTTTTATTTATTTTAATACCTGATCTTTGAAAATTCATAACTTTGCATAGAAAAATCATAAAAATAAAAGAAAAATACCCTCTTGCTCAGTGAATAAATGAGAATAATGTGGACTAAAAATAAAAATTATTTTATTATTTCTTGATTTTTAAAGATATAATACCCTCCGTGGTATTTCAAATCTCAATGACTAAATATTACTCACCATGGCTTGAAATTTTGAGGGTTTATTCCTCATGACACAAACCATGTCTTCTGATTTTTTTCAAGGTCGGAGGATATCTCTATGCTTCTAGCCGTAATTTTCAAGCTAAGGTGACCATTTTTGCTATTTTAACTATATAAATCAAAATATCATCTGAAAAATTATGGGAATAACTTTAAAAGCTTTCTTGTGGTTAGAGAAGTCTAGGAAAAATATCATGATTCTTTGAATTATCCTGTAAATTTCTATATTTAATTAAATTTAAATATCTTGTGTGAATTTTGGTAAATTATCTACTTATCAAAAATTGGAAAAATCAAGTCCACATTATTCATAAAAATCATGTTTACTCACTGTAAGAATTTAAAAAATATTTGGTGAAGTTCAGATATTAAAGTGTATTTTCTAAGGAACCTCATATTTTTGTACAAAAATAATTATATTAAATTAAATACACTTGAGAAAATTAGGAAAAGTGAGTTTTTAAGTTCTTTGTGATCAGAGGCACTTAAGAAAAATAAAAATTACATTTTAGAAAATACTTGATTTTCAACTCTTATTTTGAATTGTAAAATAATTAAAAATAATTAAAAATCCCAAAAATGTCAAAAAATTTTAAAATATGCCTATTTATCCTCTGATCACTTAGGACTCATTAAAATATCTTTCCCAATTTTCCTAAGTTAAAAATAAATTTTAAAAGGCTTAAAAGTGGATTTTCGTTAATCTCTCATTAAAATAATTATAATAATTTAATTCAAAAAATCATAAAATTTTGTGTAAGTATTTCTTTGATTTAGGAAAACCTGTAATAATTTTCTCATAAATAAAACTTTATTTTGGAAAGTCAAGTAAATCAATTTTTAAGGAATCATATTTTCTAAGCTCAAATAAATAATTAAATCAAATTAAATTTTGAGAGGTCCGCATATTCTCATCTAGATTTTGTAATTACCTCATGGATATGCCACTTTAAACCCTCAAAGTCATTTGAGTTGTGTTTAATGAGTTATGAGGTGAAGTGACCCTAGGGCAAAATAATCATTTTAGACTTTGGTGCCTTAATCCAAATTTAGGATTAACCAAGGGAAAAATGGGTAATTTTGATCTTTATAAATATGTTTGGATGATTGAAATATAATGAGATTAAAAAGGTAGAAACCCACTCACCACCCTTGCACAACATCAACAAAATCATCATCCTCCTAATCTTCATGATTTGGAAGTCATTTAAGATCAAATGATCTTTAAGTGATGGGCTTAAGATAGAAAAGATGATAATTTACTTTTCTCAAGCCCAAATTTGAGGATGTTATGATCATTCAATAAGGATTTATGTCACTTAAATCAAAATTTTTGATAATCAACATTTCACTTATCGTGATTGTTAAAGGCTAAGTAGTGACCTAGACTCGACGCTTAAACTCAATTGATTGGATTTAGAAGATAATACGATTGGTGATTAATATCCTTAAAAACTACAAGCCTGGCCTTAATTATGGGCACCACAACCTTTAAATGACTTAAACTTATTATAGGGGAACTCACAAAACTCTTAAAGGGAACATCAATTGATTGATCGAGTACCCTATTCTGGGGATAATTAAATTATCAGGTCTCTCTGAGCAACGCGATAGTCACATTTCAACCTTGGATGATTAATGGATAAATATGATTAGTCAAAAGATGAACTCAGAACATTTTAAGAGATCTTCAAAGTGATCCAGGGTCATGCTCCGAGCACTTTGAAATTTATTGAACATTCTGAAGGGAAAACTGGACTTGTCATATTTTTATTCTAAAATCATCCACTAGGATCTTCTGAGACTCAATAAAATCATAACTTAAGGTTTTGTAGTTAAACCTTCATCTACTTCTGCAATTTAAATTCCCTATAAAATTATATACATGTCTTACAAGTACTGACCTTCCAGGTGGTGGAGCGAGAAGAATCAGTAGGTACGCTTTTAAATGGATGCATTTACCTTTCAGTACTTCTTATCTTGAGCTTACAAGCTAAACAACGATGTCACCTTGCATGAAAACAAAAACTGCTATGATAGCCATAAAATCAAAATCAAGTTTTAAGTCAAACAAAATAAAATTCACCGCCACAACATTCAAAATATAAGACAACTCAAAATTTAATCACAACATCACAAAACAACAATTGCAACTAAATTAAGATGTCTCTATTGAATGATCGGAAATCCCTCGGAGGAGATAACCTACGATTGCTAACAAGAATTCCCACGGTCTAAATGAAAGCACAGAATTCATTAAGTTGAGTTTAGTAAATTTATTTGGACTAAGTGAATCCGATAGAAAATAGTGGTGTCGGAATGAGGGAACCGTAGGATCCTAACTGGTGTTGCTCTAGTCAACTTTAATATCCCTCATAATATTTAAAGAACCATAACCATAGGGACATTTGATTTGACATTATAACCTGACACATAAGAAAACTTAAACTCGTTATAGCGAGGAGTTAGGAGCTAGCATTGTGGGCAACACATCCACCTTCAACAGCACAACATGTCCTCATCAGCTAAACCGCTTTTTAGAATTAAACAACAAGTCATAGGATTTCAAGGTTATTTGATTATGCAACATAAATCTTCAACTTTTCTTTAGTCCTTTGTACAACTCTGTTGTACAATCTAAGCCCTACCTCGTTTTAAGATTCTGAGGTTTTCATTCATCATGATCTAAATCTTCACATTTTTCAGGCTGTTTGTGTGATCGTTTCACATGAATGTAAGACCTAAATAAATAAAAATTTACTGGGTGAAATACTTAAGTAATTTCTCCTTTAAATTGAAGCCAAACCATAGGATAGCTTGGGAAGTCACCGAGGTTCTCCTCAGGATCTATGACATCTCCTAGTTCTTCCTCCTTTGGATTCAACAATAAATGTTCCAAATTTGAGACATTCCCCTTTCTCACCTCTTTATCCGATCTCGTTGAAAATTCATATCCTTTTGACCTCTTTAAATATATTATTACATGATTTTTATTGAGAGTTTTCTTAGGTGACTTTGTTTATCTACGATGAATTAATTATAGGGGCTTACCCTTATAGGAAGCTTTTCTGAACCCAGCTTAATATAAACCATAATTCTTTGTATTAAATAGAAGAATTTTTCGGCAAATAAAATGGTTTTTCGCAGACCAAATGGATGTCCTATATCTCTTAGTTTATTTGATCGAGCCTCGCCCTCAAGTCTTGTGTTTATCTTTTGGGATAGATACATTGCTTGAGGTGTAGTGCTCTTTCATTTGAACTATAAAAGATATGGAATCAGTTTGATTTCATATTTTTCTAAACTTAAATTAAATGCCTTTCTAAAGCAGGCGACAGGATTTCAATTTCGACGACCGATAGCTTCCAACAGGCAACTCCACAACTAAAAAATAGTGCCAACAGCTTTTGGTGACTCTGTTGGGCAGTAGCTTCTCTCTCCATATTAATCACAAAATATTATCTTCATACATCGGCAATGTGTCCATGTCACTCTTGGACCAAATTACCCTTATTTCGTTGGCAAGTGTCACCCATTTTTGTCTTGGGTAAGTACAGTAAACTCTTTTGGACTTTGGGACCATTTGTTCAATAATTTTTGAATAAAGAGGTTCAAGAGGCCATTAAGGACTTTTTTAATCTTAGTGTGGGGGTGAACCCCCAATAGGTGTGTTGGTATACTAGTTCCACCTGGGCATTATACGCTGTAAAGTTGGTCTCGCAGTGGGTATTGAATTGCACTTTTTTCCCTTTTGAGTTTGATTTTCTATTTTGCAAATTAAATCGGATTGTGTAGTGTTGTGTGTGCTCTTTAAATTTCCTTATATTAAATAAATTGCTCTACTTTCAAACTATTTTTACAAAGTTTTGAAAATTCCACAAATTAAATAAAGACTTACCCGGTCTACAGAGCGACCTCTACTAATTTGTAGTGCTCGCACTCAGATTACGAGGTATTGGCTAAATATCTAACCCCAAAACTTTCTCTTTTTAAAGTTGCTACAATGGTGTGCTCAATGCTCACCTTTTCCTGTAACATGCCAACGAGTCGCGATGCCCACAATGTTGCTTCCACCTTCAAGTTTGGAGTCGGATTTGAAGATCTCGATGTTGTTCTCGGGAAAGCCCCATTCACCATAATGAAGGTCACCGCTCCAGAGGTTCAGGAACCATCTGCTGAGTTTAGCCTGAGCTGCCCTCAAGATTTCCCTTCTTTCAAGAAAGTCAGGACTACTGCCACCACGGCAGCTACCAAACCTGTTATTCTCGTTTTTGCTAGAGGAAAAGAAGTTATGATCGTTGAAGACATGAATGAAGGATTTGTTGTCCCACGTCAGTATTTGAAATTGGATCAAGTTTGAGGACTGCACCGTTAACCCACACTCAAACGAGAAGCTGTAGCAGGAAAGTTCAGAGGGCCACTGAAGCCCAAATTTTCAAGGAAGTACCTGTTGATGAAGTTCCTCACCAGGATGAGTCAGGATTACCGGACATCTATCCACTTCTACAAGGGAGTAGGTTCCATCACTTAATTGATACTAATGGGTATGAAACTATCCAGAAGATTGCCACTACTTTACCGTCACTCCATGGACATGGTAGGGAGAGGAAGAAGACTACTCCTATCACCCGAGTCAGTTTAGTTTTTAGAAACTAGCTGCCAAAGATGGTTGTATAGTTCACGAGTTATTCAAATGAGTGGGGTGTGCAGTATCCCCACACATGAAGAAAGAAATTTTAAAAGAGGTCGGATCTACCAGACGATCTCAGAAATTAACCGAAGCTTTGTCTGCTCGCATTCCGTTTGGGAGGTAGAATTGATACCACCATTGATACTACTGATTCTACTGCCACTAAACTCGCAGGATGTCGACCAGTTAAGTCACATATGGGTCCAAGAATTCTACTAATTACCAGTCACAAAGATGAAGAGGTTACATAGTATTGTATCTGGTCTGCACCATGAGGAGCATACTTCTCTTCGACATGCCAATGTTTCTACTGAAACAATCTATCTCAAGACATCACCGTCAAAGAAAAAGGTATGGGTACCCAAGATCACCGTACTGATACGGTCCAGTAAGCCCACAGAGCAAGATCATGGAATGAAGGAAGCGTTTGAAATATTTGACATTGTCGCAACGATTACTAGCGAGATGAATGAGTAAGTAGAGGATGTTCAAGAGAGTTATCCAGATTTCAAGGTGCTACAAGAATCAATAATCAAAGAAAATGTCAAAATGATCAGGGTCAAGATTTTTGAGTTGGCCTGAGAACATGGAGTTTCCATTGATGATGACGAAGACTTTGACCTCAATGATTATTTCGAGGAAGCTTTCATGGATATCCATGTCATTGAGACTAGAGCCACTGCATCTGCGCATGACGCTCAACCACTCGTTGAAGAGAATCTCGTAGATGAGCTGTGTAGGGTTGTTTTCCTAAGGGATGAGGAAATCAGTCAAATGGAGAAAAGAAGGGAAGAGATGGCTGCTACTATGACTGTCATGGCCACAGCTCAGGGATAGTCTCAACCACTACAGTTAGCCTCTCCAGAAATCAATCAACCAGAGATTATACACATCACGGGTGAAAGGAGAGAAGTCGCCTCAGCAAGTAGAGGTGATCAACCAAAGAAAGATTCTCCATCAAGTGCTATGACAGAAAAGAAATTTAAGCAAATGGTCGAGCAATTTTGGGAGGCCTTAGCCCAATCTAAGGGTGGTGCATTGATTTTGAAGGGTAGACCTTACATGGAAGAGTTTGATGACATACCCTACCCTAAGGGTTTTGTGTCGCCAAACTTTAAGAAATTTGACGGGCACTGGAAATCTCATATAGTATATAACACATTTTCAAGCCATTTGTGGTAATACTAGAGGAAACGTAGCTCACTCTTCCGATACTTTCTCAACAGCCTGTCAGGAATCGTTTTTTATTGGAATGTCGAACTACCCAACAGATCAGTCAAGACATTCGCCGAGTTAGAAAAATTTTTCATGAAAAGATTTTTTGGAGTGCAACATCATGTGTCCATTGAAAATTTTTTGGTAGAAAAGCAAAAGCCCAACGAGACTTTAGTGGATTACATTTTGAGGTGGAGAAATCTTAGCATGAAATGTGAACCTCAACTACAGGAACAACATGCGATTGAGATCTTACTCAAAAGCATTCATGGGCCAATAGCTTTCATGCTCAAGGGACTCACCATTAAAGTTTTCAAGAAGCTACTCAACAAAGCTAACAATCTTCAGGAAGATGTCAAACTTATGGAATCTCACGAGAAGGCTGAGTAGTCCAGGATGACCAGAGTATTTGAAAAGAAGTCCGAAACAGTGATAACAATTGATAAAGGAAAACAACCAATGAAGTTACATGTGGAGAATTATCGTAAGTCATCATCACAACAAGCACAACAACAGACACAATAATGGTCAGTCTAGCCAGAAACCGCATCAAAGACGATCATACCAAATAGAAAATAAGAAAATGTCCATTGTGGAACATAGGAAAGTGGTGTATTGCTTCAAAGAAAAAGCAGTACCCAAGATGTTCAGAAGTCTAATGAAGAAGCCTGAATTCAGATTACCAGATCCAAAGAAACCTGAGGAGGTCGACAATTATTATCCATATCACAGATTGCTTGGACACACCATAGAGGAATGTTTTGTTATCAAGAATTGGCTCGAGAAAAATCTTAAAGAACAAAATATAACGATCCTGAAAAAATATTTAAAAGAACCTGAAAAAGGTTCTATAAATATGATTTCGGCTGATCCAGTCTCTCCGATTGACATGTATATTGGAAAAGATGGATGGAGTGTGACTTGGAACAAGCTCAAGAGTGTACTGAACCAAATCCAGAATGCATCAGCACAAGCATCCGTTCAAAGTCTTCAGCCTGCCAAGCCTGAGATGAAGATTCCGCCAGAAGATCTGTCACCGTCAAAGAAGAGAATGAAGAACACCACCACGAAGACTAATAGCACAGAAGGTAGGATAGGGACTGCCTCTGCTAGATTAGTTTTATCATATTCAGGGAAGAAAATACTCGAACCCTTGACCTTTTATGATTATCTTTTTGCCCCTCTGGGGACTTATGAATATAATGATCATGATTTTGGCTACATTTTAACTGTTTTTGGTGATAACGTAACGGATTGTGACCAATCTAGCTTCAATCTTGATTCTCAAAATGATCCTCAAATCATACTTGAGTTCGATGAACTCACTAACAAAATTGAATAAGACATCGACAATACCGATCACGACAGCGCCGGGAGTGAAGAACCAATCCTCGAGGGCCACGACGCACCACTTGCCATCAACTTAGATCTTTACAACAAAGAAGAAACACTGGAAAATTTGACAATGGTATCTCAGGAAGAAGAAATTACAAAACTGAACTTAAGGAGCGGGAGAGTGTTACCCCCAAAGACAACTCTGACAGATAAAGGAAAGCAAATAGTAACTCGAGAAGAGCTACCTCCACCTCCGCCAGTGGAAGAACCACACAACCAAGAGAAAATTGAAGGATAATACAAAGTGGATTAAAATATGCTAGCTCATCTTAGGAAGTTTCTGGCCAGATAAAGCATCTATGACACCCTAAATCCTGTCAAAGGAGATGAGGGAGTCTCTGGTTACAGTTTTTCTTGACTCAGACGTTTGTTTAGCTCAGTTGGCCAGCACATCCTCGGATGGAGTTTGCTCATTGAAAGAAAAGTCTAGGATAACCTTTACAGATGAAGACTTACTACTCAGTACCACCGACCATAATCGTCCACTTTATATCTCCATTAACATTGGCAAATTTGTGTTGTTCAGAGTTTTGGTAGATCTTGGAGCATCACTCAACTTGATGAGCCTATGGACATTGGCCTATTTGGAAATTGAAGCTTAGGAGCTTACGGCCGATAAAATTATGCTAGGAGGATTCAACCAAAAGGAGAGAGAGCTCTTGGATCAATTACATTACTTGTGAAGGTTGGGAAACTAGTAACAATTGCTAAATTCTATATCATTGATGCAGAGACCTCTTTCAATTCCCTACTGGGTTGACCATGGATTCACGAACACAACATGGTTCCGTCATCTCTACACCAGTACATTAAGTATTTCGAAGAATGACAAGAGCATTGCATCAAGGGAGATTTACAACCATTTTAAGCTCATGAAGTTAGCATTCATGAAGATGCTGCCAACTACGCGCCTCCAAAGAAAACTGTCGTCTCTCGCGAAGTTATGACAAATAAAAGTGAAGATTGAGAAGAATTATAATGGCAAGGCCAGTTAACTCCGCTTCAGCAATATTCCAACACACTTTTGCAACAAGTTAGTTGGAGTTCTTTTAGTTTGCGCACCCGAGGTCAAGGCTAGAGACATGGACAAGCAAGAACCAATTTAATTGTTGAATGGACTAGGCTGACCATCAACATTGATGATGAAGAAAGTTCTGAGGATGAAATAATGATGATAAAATAGAAGAAACCTCAGTACGAGATATCCTTAAAAGACACGGAGAAAAGTGAATATGAGACAATGCATGATCGGATAAACCACTATGTAAACACCATGACCCTTACTTTAATTCTCCCTCAATAAGTCAAGAGTTTAGAGGTCAAGGAGTTCCATAGTACTGGTTCAAAGCCGATCAAATTTTATCGTGCTTCTACTTCTACTAATCTTGAAAATAATGTAAATTTGGATGAGGATACTAACAAATTAATGGAGTAACCTTTTGGTTACTTTTCGGCTTGTGCACAAAAATTAATACAACAGGGACATTTGCCAAAAAAAATGCCAAAATGTGAATTACAACTTTTTGAAAAATTATGAAATGTTAAAAGTCAAACTCCCATCTTGAAAGTGGGCCTTGAATTTGGTACAGTGGGACCAGTCGATGATTCGTAATTTTGCATGGTGGTTATTAGTGAATCGGAAGAGAATTGCCTCGATGTGGAGGATGACTCTACTGATCAGCTGATAGAAAATGCTCCGCCAGAATTTGAGGAAGAAATTAAGTCAACTTTTGATGAACTAAAGGAAATTAAGCTCGGGACGGAAGAGCAGCCTCAACCTACATTTATAAGTTCCTACTCAATGATGAGGAGTCTTTATAATTGATCAAACTATTAATAGAATTTAAAGATTACTTTGCATGGAATTATGATGAAGTGTCAGGACTGTCAGCAGAGGTTGCGATTTATAAACTCAAAGTGGACAAAGATATGACCCCAATAAAACAAGCTCCCAGAAGAATGAGCCTGAAAATAGAGCATCAAAATCATTGCGAGGTGAAGAAATTAATAAACGCTAACTTCATGCGGGAGGAGCAATACCCAACATGGTTAGCTAACATTGTGTCAGTCACGATGAAAAATGGACAAATCCATGTATGTGTTGACTTCAAAAATTTGAAAAAAGCGTGTCCAAAGGATGAATTTCCTTTGTCAATACTGAAAATGATGGTAGATATCACTTCAAAACATTAAATTTTCTCTTCTATGGACGGATCATTGGGATACAACAAAATCAAGGTAGCTCTCAAGGATACAGTATTTACAGCATTCAGTAAACTAATTGGAATTTTTTGTTACTTGGTGATGTCGTTTGGGTTGAAGAATGCTAGAGCAATATGCCAAAGAGTTATGAAAAAGGATTTTGATGACCTCATTCAAAACCATATGGAATGCTACGTGGATGACTTGGCCATCAAAAGTAAACAAAAAATAGACTATTTGTAAGATTTGAGATTGTGTTCGAACATTTATGACAATACGACCTTAAGATGAATTCCTTATAGTGCGGCTTCGGCGTTACCTTGGGGAAATTTTTAGGATTTGTTGTTTTTCATCAATGAATCGAGATCGACTCAGATAAGATTAAAGCTATCTTGGAAATGCCTCCACCCAAAAACTTGAAAAAACTATGTTCCTTCCAAGGAAAGTTGGCAGATCTGAGATGCTTTATTTCTAATCTCTCTGGTAGGTGTCAGCCCTTCTCGGCATTAATTAAAAAGGATGCAAAATTCGTATGGGATGAGAAATGCCAGCGGGCTTTCGAGGACGTTAAATAATATTTAATGACACCTCCTATTTTGGCATCCCCTATCCCGGGAAAACCGTTGATACTTTATACCGCGGCCTTAGATGACTCTCGTGGAGCCCTCTTAGCTCAAATCAATCACGAGGGTAAGGAAAATGCACTCTATTAATTAAGTCATGGTTTAATACCAACAGAGATAAGGTATCCGCCTATTGAGAAGCATTGCCTAGCTTTGATTTTCACCGCCCAGAAGATCAGGCATTACATGCTTTCTCATAAGATTACCCTCATTTCAAAAATTAATATGTTGCAATATTTGATGACCTGACCAACACTCCCTGGACGTATAGCAAGATGGTTGATGATGTTGTTGCAATTTGATATAACTTTTATTCCCCTCCATGATATCAAGGGAAAGATTTTAGCAGATTTTCTCACTGCACACCCACTTCCAGCTATCCCCTCCATGGTTTAATCTTCATTAAGCCAGATAAAAGGTATGCTGAGATTCTCCTACCACCTGACAGAGCCGTGCACCAAAAATGAAGGAGAATATGAAGCGCTAATCACCGGATTGAAATTGGCAATTTCAATGGATATAACATATATTGCCATCTATGGTGACTGACAACTTGTCATCCAACAAGTCATCGGATAATACAAGATTTTGAAACCAAGTTTAGCAGAATACCATGTGTACATAATGAAGCTGCTCGAGCAAATTCCAAGTGTAACTTTTTATTGGATTCCTTGGGGAGATAATTTCCATGCTGATACTTTATCGAAACTTGTGAAAGAATTGGCGTGTCCTCCAGAGGATTCCATTGACATAATAATACAAAGAAGACAGGTTTTGTCTCGTATCAACCTCAAAAATCCACACAAGCTTGGAAAAGAAGAAGAAACACTGATTGCAATTCCTGATATCAATAAAGATTTGTTAAGCCATTAATATAATATTTACAAATTGGAAAACTACCAAAAGACAAGTCAGTAGTACACCACATCACCAGAAGGGCTTTGTCATACACTTTAGTAGGAAATGTCCTCTAAATAAGATCATTTGACCAGATGTGGCTGCGATGTCTGAGCAAAACAGAAGCACAGAATGTTGTCAAAGAAGTACATGCTGGATTGTGTGGCGCTCACCAGTCAGGGCCAAAGATGAATATGAAGATCAAGAGACTCGTATATTATTAGCCGAAAATGATGTCTGACTGCATGAATACAATCAGAAGTTGTCACCAGGGCTAAGTGCATGGGGTAGTCTTATACCAACCTCTGAATGTGCTACACCCAACCATCGCCTCATGGTCATTCGAGTGTTGATACACGGACATAATAAGTCTGATAGACCCTCCATCCTCTAAAGGACACATATGCATACTCGCTGCTACAGATTACTTTTCCAAATGGGCAGAGGCAGTGTCGTTACGAGAAGTTACAGCACAGAATGTCTTTTAATTTTTCTAAAGCCAAATTGACTAACGCTTCGGATTTCCATACAGAATAATTTCCAACAATGAGACAGTCTTCAAGAGCATAAAAATCAACAGCTTTGTCAGATGACATGGGATAGACTGGAGGTAATCTACGATCTACTATCGCATAGCAAATGGCCTTGCCGAGGCCTTCAACAATACACTGGTACAGATTTTGAAGAAGACATTAGACAAAAACAAAAGAGATTGGCATAAAAAACTATTAGAAGCCTTGTGGGCCTATCAAACAACGTTCAGGACTCCCACTCAGTGTACACCCTACATACTCGTATATGGGTCTGAGGCCGTACTACTATTAGAAGTCCATACGCCATCTCTCAGAGTTGCTTTCGCCAATTAACTTACAACAGAAGAAAGTGCAAAACTCAGACTTGAAGAATTGGAAAGTCTCGAAGGAAAACAACTAGAAGCACAACAACATATGGAGCTTTACCAAGCAAAGAAGGTACAAACTCATGACAAATTGGTCCCCCTAAGGAGATTCAAAATTTGTGATCTCATACTTGTGCTTAAAAGGTCTGTTCTTACATGTCACGGGATAGGTGGAAAATTTGAGCCAACTTGGGAAGGGTCATTTGTCATAGAAAAAGTCTATTCAAGAGGAGCCTACCAGTTGGTGGATTTCTGAGGCGAAAGACCCATGTTGCTGATCAACGGAAGATACTTGAAGATGTATCATTCTACTTGACATTGCTTGAATTAAAATTTTAAAATTTCAATCATTCTAGGGTTATTTGTTTGGTCAAACGTCTGTGACCGGGTAGAAAAATTTTGTAATAAAACTAACCTCAATAAAATGAAAATTTTTGAATTTACATACTTCGATTTTCTTCTTTCTACTTTTAAGTTTGATATTTTAATAAATTAAACAAAATATATACATAAATAAATGATCTCCTCACATACATAAACTAAAATTTTGCCTAATGAACACTTTATTTTGCTCTTCTTCCTACTAAATTTCAGCACACTGGTGTTCTTCCTGTCGTCTGCAGAGAAAATGTCAGGACGGAGGCTGTTGTTTTCTTTCAAAGATGGTCGGAATCTTGAACTTAACGAGGAAAGGGCAGCGCAGGGTGGCATCATAGACTTTGACATGGATTTAGGTCAAGTTAATGTAGACTATGAGGGTTCCCTGATGGACGTGGTTAGTTGTCGAGACAAAGAAGGGCTACCATCACTGTTGAAGGTTAACACTAAGGAAGATTCCTCAATGACGGGGAAGAAAGTAATAATGTAACATGATCCGATGGAGGGGACTAGTCGCCTGCCATCTATGATAATTGCACCGACTGGAGGCCTAGTCACTGCTGATGACGAGAGACTGCCAAATGCACCGCTGTGAAGGTCGCAACAGAGAAATGTCAGTCGTTAAAAATGTAGAACTTTCCTTTATGAAGAAAGAAGATGCCAGAAGGAGGCAGAAAACCTGCTTACCCCAATTCTTGAGGGGAAAATCTACGATCCATACATGAGAGAGACTTCCTCTAGCTTGCCTACCATAGAGGATGAGTCTGAGTTCACTTCAGAGCCGATGATACCAGTAGTTCCAGATGAGCTTTGTGTGGGTTTCCAGACATGCAACACTGAGATTCCCACACGGATACCAGCTACAAGAGCATTTGTGGAATGCTCGGAGAGCAATGTCCTCCACCTAAAGTGCTACAGTACTCTGGAGGAGTACACGTCCACCGATGATGGATTTCAGATCACCGATCACTTAATGGAGGAACCATATATTCTGCTGGATATAGGGAAAGCACCAACATAGATTCTTGATGATATTGAAATGAGGGAGCATCCTTAACAACCTCTGATCATCACCACGATAGAGTGCTACAAAATGAGTAAAGTAAACAAAAGGAAATTTGAATTTTATGAAGAGGTTCAAGGAAGATTCGTCAACATACTAGAGGGCTTGGAGCTGTACACTAGAGTCTTCTCTGAAAGCGATGAAAGAAGCATTCTCGACTATATATTTGGCCTAAGGGATAGGGGTTGAGCGAGACTTGTGATGGAAAGAACCTATTCTGAACCATGGAAATGGATGCATGGAAAAGGCAGAAACACCATACAATGTGGTTGTTGTTATAATTTCACCAAAGATAAAAAAGGAAATCCCTCAGAGTTTTTAAGACATGATAAAGTGGATCTATTACCTCCTATGATAAAGTGAAGAGGATAGTTTGATGGAGCAAACTTCCAGCCGATTGCATTCCTAACAATTGCATTATCAACATTTACAATGAAGGTGATTGCATTCCCCCGTATATAGACCATCATGATTTCATGAGACCTTTTTGCATGGTCTCTTTCATGAGTAAGAGTAATATCTTGTTCCGGAAAGAAATAGACATCATTGGCTTTAGCGAGTTTAGAAGATCCATGGAGATTCCGCTACTGGTGGGTTCAGTACTGATTATTAAAGGAAATAAAGCAGACATCGCCAAACACTGCATTCCAGGGGTACGACACCGCAGGATGTCTGTAACTTTTAGAAGAATGGATAGCAGCAAGATGGCATATGGATTCCAACCATATCCAAAACTAGAAGAGCTACAGCCTTACAAGCTATGAGAGGGTTGCACCTCTAAGAACATGCAAAGGGAACTATTGTCCTGGAGCGTGGCTAAGTAGGTCAGCTTGATTGGGAGTGAGGATAGACAGGCAAAGGATACCCTTCTGTACTACATTTTGACACAACAAATATGATATATATATATATATATATATATATATATATATATATATATATATATATCTGATATGCTTGGCTTATGATATGTACCCAACATGAGATATTTTCAGATGTACTCGAGATGCGTTCAGCATTTTGAACTTTTTGATGGTTCAATCCATGTTCAATTTGTTACACCTTTTTGAAGCAGATCAATTAAATTTCTTATTTAGAATTCAGTCTGTTTGTTCAGTTGCCCTTTTGTGTGATGGATGAAGAGCCACAAAATCATAGGTTGTTTCTGAACTACCATGAACGAAGAACAAAACAATAAAAACTTTATAATAATAAAATTCAACAAAAATACTCTCTTTTGAGAAACAACCAACAAAAATTGAATTTTGAAAATATATTTTTTATAATTAAATGTGATAAAGATAACAAGAAAAGAAAATAAATTTGTTGAGTTGATTCTCTCAATTTTTATGTCTCTTACTATTGGCTCGCGCAACACGACTATCTTTGTCCACACTAAACTTCTTCACAATCCCCGCAGAATTTCACATTGTGCACTAAACCTCACAAAATTTCACAATTTTTTCTCACCAATACCTATCCTCACATAACACATATCTATGAGTTCAACCACAAATTCTCTACACTTTTTTCATATTGCTCTCAAGAACAGTACCGAGACACTAACTCTTTCTCTGCTACCCTTTGGGTGGGATGTGAGTCCCAGAGCTTTCCTCCCTAAATGTAACACATTTTTGAGATCGGTATAAGACCCCCTTAAATGGAACACGACATCCGATTCTCCACAAATGTATTTTAGATTGGTATAAGACCCCCTTAAATGGAACACAACGTCTGATTCTCCACACATGTCTTTTAGATTAGTACAAGACCCCCTAAAATGGAACACATAATCTGATTCTCTACACATGTCTTTGAGATTGGTATAAGACTCCCTTAAATGGAACATGTCAACTTATTCTCATTTTGGGATCAGTACCCAAATTTTGACTCCTACCTTTTGAGGTCGGTACCTAGATTCCCACTCTCTTTTGGAATTGATACCTAAATTTCATTTCTCATCTCGAAATTAGTGCCTAAATTCTGATTCCCTCCATTTTGAGATTGATACCTAAATTTCAATTCTCATTTGGTGATCAATATCTAAAGTCTAGTTCCTATCTTTTAAAATTGGTATCTAAATTTTGACTCTCTTTCTCAGATTGATACCTAAATTTCAAATCTCATTTTGGGATCAGTACCTAAATTCAGATTCCTATCTTTTGAGGTTGGTACCTAAATTTTAACTCTCTTTCTGAGATTGATACCTAAATTTCAATTCTCATCTCGGGATCAGTACCTAAATTCTGATTCCTATGTTTTGAGGTCGGTACCTAAATTCTGACTCTCTTTCTGAGATTGAACATAAATTTCAATTCTCATTTTAGGATCAGTTCACTCGGTGCCTAAATTCTGACTCTCTTTCTGATTCTCCATCATGTTATATGGAATTATTTTCGTTTAATACGATTGAACATATGTTTATTCCTCAAATATCTTATGATACATTCAACTAGATTATGTGAATGTTAAAAGATTTGTTCGTAACAAAAATAGATAACTAAAATTGAAATAGTACAGAAAGATCCTTCTTCAAGACTCAGCACGAAAGGACACGGTATAGCCATTTTATATATCTAAAGGCTATTATTTTATGTCTGAATATAATGTAGGTTATTATTCTGAGTCAAGTCAGTCATTTATCCAATTTATTTTTTTTAGTGAACTCTAATCACTGTTTCATTGATTCCTTTTTTTTCCTTGTCATCTTAATAATTTTTTCCATCTCATTTTGTTAGCACTCCCCGGCACATAGTTGGCTTGGTTCTCAAGGAACTTCTGGTATCAACATCAAGAAAACAATTAGGGTGGATATTCCGGTGGACAAGTATCCAACAGTATGATCTTAATTGAGCTTTTTGTTTACTGGATTTGTTTCTACCAAGGTTAATATGAATTTTTTTCTTTTATTTTTTGTTTTTTTTCCCTCAATACAACTTTTTTGGGCGTCTACTTGGTCCTAGAGGAAATTCTCTTAAAATATTAGAAGCTACAACTGACTGTCGTGTCCTGATTAGAGGACGAGGTAGCATCAAAGATCCTGCTCGGGTAATAATGCTTCATCCAACTTGTATAATTTCTCAGAAGTCTATCTTCCTTGTACACTGTTGCATAATTTACTTGAAGTATTATGTCCATAAAGGTGAAATCATTGGAAATCCATTCTGATATTGATCAGGCTGGTCCTTACGCTTACGTAAATTTTGATTCCTACCTTTTGAGGTCGTTACCTAAATTTCGACTCTCTTTCTGAGATTAATACCTAAATTTCAATTATCATTCTGGGATCAGCACCTAAATTATGATTTCCTCTTTTTCGAGATTGATACCTAAATTTTAATTCTCATTCTGAGATTAGTACCTAAAGTCTGATTCCTACTTTTTGAGTTCGGTACCTAAATTCTGACTCTCTTTCTGAGATTAATACCTAAACTACAATTCTCATTCTGGGATCAGTACCTAAATTTTGATTCCTACCTTTTGAGGTAGGTACCTAAATTCCAACTGTCTTTCTGAGATTGATACCAAAATTTCAATTCTCATTATGGCATCAAATCCTAATTTTTTATTCCCTCCTTTCAAGATTGGTAACTAAATTCTAATTCTCCCTTTTTTGATTTGATGCCCAAGTTTCATTTCCCACCTCGGACTCAGTATCCAAATACTAACTCCCCTCCTCCAAAAACACTTGAAACTTGATAATTTCAAACCCACTCTCCAATCCCTAGTGAGAGTTTTGACTCCTTAATTTCAATCTGATATTCGCTTACTAATTCCCTAGAAGGAATAGCTAGCTCTCAATTCTCCACCTTGTTTTAGGTCTATTGGCTTAGAAGTCTATGTTGAATTTGTTGATCTCGTCGATCAATGCCAATACGCTCGGTGTGCCTACCCAACACACCACACCTATTAGGGGTCCATTTGTTAACCTCACTTTTGGTTAAGGTTTAGTTTTCCCTCTTTGGTAGCCTGGGGTCTACCCATAGGACTTTCCTGTTGAATATTACTAGAAAACTAGAAAAGGAACCGTCACCATTAGAAATTCTAAACTTTTTTTTCCTTAACTTGAATTTCCACATATTAGTCATAACCTCTAGCACTTAGTAGGTGTGGTCAGTATGGAGGATCTCAAGGAGAGTCCCCATAGAACTGCTTGAATTTTGACCAAAGAAAAATATGTTGAAATTTTCATAACTATTTTATACTATTTTTAATGATATTGCACTTAAAAATAGGTATTTTTTATATTTTATTGCAAGAATGATGAATTAGGGTCAATGGAGCAAAACGATGCAAAAAAGAGCAAATTTGGAGCGGAAATGACCAAACTGTGAAGAATTGAACTAGGGCGACGACGGCGCCATCGACGCCGCTGACGGCGAGTTTTTCCCGAGGCTACAAGATAAAATTCTGTAGAAGTCTGCTGACGGTGCCCTCGAGGCCGTCAATGGCAAGCACGGTGGTTATGCCTAATCATGCTTTGGATAAGACCAAATTTTGAAGGGATGCTTAGGCAACTCTTGGGAAAGCTCATCCACAACTTTAAAAGACTATTTTGGCCCAAAATTGATGGAGAAGAAAGGGGGTTGGAAGAGAGTCTAGAGTTTGTGGAGATTAGAAAGGTTCCATTAGTGTTTATTAGAGTGTAAAAAGTGTGAGGAATTCTTCAAGAGATTGTAAGAGTGGAGGGAAAGTGAGAGATTTCTTCCTCCTTACTACTTCAAAGAGGAATTCTGTGTGTTGTAAAGAAAGGAAGAGATTCAGAGGAACTTTGAGGAGGCTTCAAAGAGGAATTCTGTGTGTTGTAAAGAAAGGAAGAGATTCAGAGGAACTTTGAGGAGTTTTCATGAGGAAAAATTAGAGATAAGTTATTTACTTGTTGTAGTTTATATGACTTTGATTTTATATATGAATTCCGAGTTTTGTTGTGTTTCCCCATGAGATCTGAATAGTTTTCTCTGTCTTTCTCCTTGTCTCAAGATTTGTGAAATGATGATTTGAATTGGTGAAGCTTAAGAATTTGTGATGATCTTTTCACATTGATCTTAATTTACTTTCAATCTGTCCAATTGATTTGTTAAAATATGTTGAGTTTTACAACTACTTTGATCTTAATTTACTTTCAATCTAGCCAATTGATTTGTTAAAATATGTTGAGTTTTACAACTAAAGAGAATATATTACATCATAGATTCGGGGAGGTCAAAGCCCTTGGAAGTTGGGTGCAAATAAATAGGGAAATAATATTATCGAGCGTAGAATTGGAGATTTTAGAGTGACAGACTAA
>JXCR01146463.1:29549-43718 GCA_002079205.1 Phalaenopsis hybrid cultivar
GAGACTCGCCGACGGCGCCATCACCCCCGCCGATGGCGAGACCGGCGAATTGGCGATTACTTGGGTTCAAATGGCGGTTTTTGACAGTTTTTGGGCGGGAATAATCTTTTTAAACTCAAAATTTTGATTTCTAGTTCATATTTTCCTTCAAAAAATGAAGTGAAACTCCACCAATTTCATTCCTATGGCGTCCAATTCCCCTGATAATTCCAGAATGCGAGTTTTCAATCGATGAATGTTTATTAGTGCGGAAGCGCAGAAAATCTTCAACAAGTTACTGACAAAGAAAAGATTGATCAAGGAATGAGGATTCGTAAATCGTGGATTGAATAATCCCATGATAGATAATGAAGAAACGATAGTGCGACAAAGATGGGAAGTGTTGTGCTACACTACCGCCGCCGTGGTGGTTCCTGTGGTAAAAGAATTCTATGCAAATTTACATGGAATCAACCAAGGAGTTATTTATGTGCGAAGAAGGTGGATCACTTTCACTCCTACATTGATCAATAAATTATACATGATAGAGAATGTTCCTATCTGCCACTATTCCAATTTCGTCCCAACGAGAAACCAAATGAATGAAATTTACCAATATTTAACAGACAAAATTGACAACTGGAAAATAAGAGAAAATGGGTATGTTAGTTTTTCTGCGACACTCCTGAATCCCGTTTCAAAACATTGGCACTTTTTCATTTTTGCAAAACTGCTACCGACAATGAAGATCAATAAAGTTTTCAAAGAAAGTGTCATTTTGAATTACTGCATTAAAAGGGGACTGCCGATCGACATTGGATCAATAATTGTGAAGTCGGTTTTGGGCCTGATCGTTCATGGATCAACTTATGGGCTTGGACACCCCTCCACAATTTTTTCACTTTGCAGTCAGTTCCAAGTGTCCTATGAAAATTGGAAAAAGGTAGTGCTACCTTGAAAGCTTTTAGATCCAAATGAGAGATTCATAGTTTTTGAAGATAAAAATGACATGGCCATTAAAGTAGATCAATCATCTCAAAATTCACTGCCAGTTCAACCCTTAGTCCCTTACAAGTCTCTGGTGATCCTGCGCTGAATCAAGAAATTAGAAAAGGAGGTACAAAATGTAATGAATGTGATTAATAATATCTCTAATTTCTTCGATCAACTAGACTGGAGGATGAAGGAACATTTTGATCACTCCAGACATTTAGAAGATAGCCTGATACGACTGATGAGGAGGATGAAGTTAATAGAAGAGGAATCCACTGAAGAATTTCCATTCCGACCCTTCTACAACCTCTTCGTTCACTGCAATCAATGGGTGATCTCAGAGGAGAATCGAGTACTGAGTCTGAAGATTAGTAGATTTATACTATACCTATCTGTCTATGTTTTTAATTTGAACTTTGTATTTGTTTTGCTTTAGAATTACGCTTTTAGATCTCTGTATAGTTGAGACTAAGCATATGATGTTTTGTTTTTAGCATTTTGAGTGTTATGGCTTGGATTGCGACGCTGAATTAATGTATTGAGGTTGAGAAAATACCAAACTTAGGTGTGTTATCATTTTACCCCTTGGAATTTATATATAAATGTGATGTTTTGTGTTGTGAAAGTTTATATGTGCTAAGTACATCATTTAGTAACGTAAAATTATGTCTATAATGATTAAAAAGATGTCGTTAAGACTTGGAATTGATCGAAATCTCGAAAATCTAAAATTTGGACAAAATCAATAGAGCTCGCCGACGGCGCCCTCGACACCGCCGACGGCGACATTTTCCCGAGGCTTAGGATTTAAATTCCAATAGAGCGCGCCGATGGTGCCATCGACACCACCGACGGCGAGATCATGGAAAAACACCTTTAACCACAATTTTGATCAGTCAACCGCCATTATTCATCATCCCCTTCCTCCTAAAAATGCCATTTTCAACCTAGGGCTTGAAAGATCTTGGACTGGGAGGCAATTTTAAGGCTTTTTGACACCGGATTTGATCATCTCTATGTAAGAGCTTCACTCCAAGCTAAAAATATTCAATTTTCACCATGGATTTCTTCCACATTGAGGAGATCCAAAAAATTTGAGAATGTGAAGAAAATTTGGGAAAAAATTCATGGATCTTATTATTGAACTCTTAGAGTTACTATTGGAAGCCATGATTTGCATATTTAAAGTAATTTTTGGAATTTTTTTATAATTTGATTAGATTGAAATGGCTCCATGTCAAAAGAGACGGGTTGAGTCCGATGAGTCTCGCTTCGTCAATGTGATGGCTCAAATAAAATTTACTTTCATATTTAAAAGAAAGAAGTGTATAGAAGATTGAGTTTTTGAGAGTCCGGGAGGAGAAATTGAACGAGTTATTACCGAGCGGTGGTGGGAAAACTTTTGTTACACCACCAATAAAGCTGATGCAAATGTTTTGAAAGAGTTCTATACCAATGTAATCTATTCTGAAGATGGAATCGTTCAAGTGTGGGGATTTCCTATTGAATTTAATGTCGCCCGCATCAAAACCTTTTACAAAGTCCCAGACTCTTATAGTTGTCATTATGAATCCTTTAGTACGATGGAAGGCCATCTGAATGATGTTATCAACTTTCTCACTGATGGGAAAGGAATCCTGAACTTATTTATACATTTTGCAAACTTTCTGGAGTGGAATTTGGAGATGAAGAATGGGTTTATCCCATGAAACCCATTAGTAAGGCTAATTTGAAGGCTTATGAATCCCATGAGAAATGGAGAACTGGGAGTAGAAGTCAAGAACCTTCTACTAGATTTGAAGACTTTTGAATCCCATGAGAAATGGAGAACTGGGAGTAGAAGTCAAGAACCTTCTACTAGTAGAGATGTCCTACAAGTTATGACCTTCCACCTTCTAGTTCCCCTACCCTCTCTGATTTGATGAATGAGTTTCATGAGAAATGGAGAACTGGAAGTAGGAGTCAAGAACCTTCTACTAGTAGAGATGTCCCCTCCTATGACCTTCCACCTTCTAGTTCCCCTACCCTCTCTGATTTGATGAATGAATTAACTTGCAGCAGAAGAGAATGGGAGTAGAAGTCAAGAACCTTCTACTAGTAGAGATGTCCCCTCTACAAGTTATGACCTTCTCCATGAGAAATGGAGAACTCGAAGTAGGAGTCAAGAACCTTCTACTAGTAGAGATGTCCCCTCTACAAGTTATGACCTTCCATGAGTAGAAGTCAAGAACCTTCTACTAGTAGAGATGTCCCCTCTACAAGTTATGACCTTCCACTTTCTACTTCCCCTACCATCTCTGATTTGATGAATGAGTTGAACTTGCAGCGAAAGAGCATAGAATTGATAAATGAAAGGATTGGAGGTTTAAAACGTTGACACAAATATGATAGTGAGTACCTTCAGAGGCATTCAAATTTTTAGGTAGCCTATTATGAAGCTCAGGCCTGACACTACAGAGGTGAGCCTGATGTTACTCTTCCTGAGTGCCCTTGGCATAGTTAATTTCAGCCCAGTCTATCTGCTGATCAAGGCAATGAAGATATAGCTTGGGATTTTGATATTGAATGAATTGATGTATTTATATTTGTACTTTTATTTTTGTAATCTTTTTGTAATAGAAATGGATGTTTATGTATTTGGACTTTCATTTTTATTATTTTGTGTACTTGGATAATTTTAATTTTTGTTATAAAGTTAGTGTTATAGTTAAATGTGCATGTGTAGTTTAATAGATGTTGAGTAGTATTGTGGATTGTAATATAATGTCATTTTTATTTTTGAATTTTAATTATTTTGTTTAGTATTGTGGTTGTGTTAGGAAATGTTGTGTTTGTTTAATGTTTTAGTTTTATACTGTGTAGTATTGTGGTTGTGTTAGGAAATATTGTGCTTGTTTAATGTTTTAGTTTTATACTTATTTGTTTTATTTAGTATTGTAATTGTGTTAGGAAATGTTGTGCTTGTTTAATGTTTTAGTTTTATACTTATTTCAAAATTTCAACCAAAAATTCCTCTAATGATTTATAAATATAGAAAGCTCCTAATATTACAGACCACGTGAAGTAAAAATTTTGATAAGACCTGCAAAAATTTCAGAATGATGAAAATGCCTAAAATACTGAGATATAAATTATATTTATAATTTTTTTTTCCACCTGTATTATTTCATATTTAAAAATTTAAGTTTGGGGGAGGGAAGAAAAAGATTAAACCACCTGTATTATTTCATATTTAAAAATTTAAGTTTGGGGGAGGGAAGAAAAAGATTAACTACTTGTATCATTCCATATTGAAAAATTTAAGTTTGGGGGAGGGAAGAAAAAGATTAACTATTAGAAGTCCTCTATTTTAATATTTTCAAAAATTATTTATTTGATTTTATGTAGGGAATTTAATTCAGGTAACTATATTTTTTCGCTATTTAAATATTATGGTAGACTTAAGGCAATATTTTTGTAATAAAAATTAATTTTGTAACTTAAGATATTTAGTATAAGAGAATAAGATTTATAGATTTTGTAAGGAAAATTAATTTTGTAGATTAAGATATTTAGTATAAGAGAATAAGACTATAGTCAACTATTTAAAGTAAAGGAAACTATATTTTGAAGTATTAAGAATCAGGAAATTCATTTGAGAAGAACTACTAAAGTAAAGGAAACTATATTTTGAAGTATTAAGAATTTGGAAGTTCATTTGAGAAGAAAAGATAACAAAAATTAATTTTGTAACTTAAGATATTTAGTATAAGAGAATAAGATTATAGTTAACTATTTAAAGTAAAAAATAAAAAATAATATTGTAACTTAAGATATTTAGTATAAGAGAATAAGATTATAGTTAACTATTTAAAGTAAAGGACACTATATTTTGAAGTGTTAATAATCTGGAAATTTATTTGAGAAGAAAAGATTGGGGCTCAATGATGTAAAAGCTATGATAACTTAAGATATTTAGTATAAGAGAATAAGATTATAGTTAACTGTAATGAAAATTAATTTTGACTTAAGAAAAATTAATTTTGTAAATTAAGATATTTAGTATAAGAGAATAAGACTATAGTTAACTATTTAAAGTAAAGGAAACTATTACTTAAGATATTTAGTATAAGAGAATAAGACTATAGTTAACTATTTAAAGTAAAGAAAACTATAAAAGTATTAAGAATCTTGGAAATTCATTTGAGAAGAAAAGATTGGGGCTCAATGATGTAACAGTTATTATTAAGAATCTTGGAAATTCATTTGAGAAGAAAAGATTGGGGCTCAATGATGTAACAGTTATAGAAATTCATTTCAGAAGAAAATATTGGGGCTCAATGATGTAAAAACTATGAAATATTTATAGGGTAAAGGAATGCTTTGAGTTTCAAATTTAAGGAAAGAAAAGTGAAGTTCAAAATCATTAAAGGTTATCCAGATATAGTAATCCTCACGTGAAAAAGGAAAAAGAAAGAATTGAAAACAATCCCTGAAAAAAAAAGAAAAACATATAGGATTGAAAGCAATCGAAATGAAAAAGAGAAAAGAAAGAAAACAACATGGAAGTGAGGAGAAGTTTGAGGATATGCCTAATCAAAAATTGGCTTCACTGGACATACCTAAAGGGAAAACTTAAATAAACCTAAAGGGAAAACTTAAATACATTCCTGAACTTATATTTATGGAATAGGTCTTTTACTAGTTTGGGTATTCTATGTGAATTAATATCGCAACATATAGTCATTCTTGAAATGAATAGAAAACTAGAAATTTTAAACTTGATGACTAGATAATCTTGTAGCTACAGAGTTAATTCAATTACTTGATTTTTTTTTAAAAATCTCACTATGATATTTATTTAAATCAAACTTATACTATTTTTGAATTAAAATTTTACTGCAGCGGATCATAACCTTTATATAGCACTAAAATTACTTGAGGACAAGTAATAGTTAAGTTTGGGGGATCTTGACCAAAGGAATTGAGATTTTCAAACCTATTTTATACTGTTTTAATGTTATTGCACTTTAAAGAAAGGTATTTTTTGATGTTTTGTTGCAGGAATGATGAATTAGGGTCAATGGAGCAAAAAGATGCAAATAGGAGCGAATTTGGAGCGAAAAAGACAAAAATGTGGAGATTTGAACTAGGGCGCCGACGACGCCATGGACGCCATCGACGGTGAGTTTTTCCTGAGGCTACAAAACAAAATTCTCCAAAAATTTGCTGACGGTGAGCTCGGCGGTTATCCCCAATCAGGCTTTGGATATGGCAAAATTTTGAAGGGATGCTTAGGCAACTCTTGGGAAAGCTCATCCACAACTTTAAAAGACTATTTTGGCCGAAAATTGATGGAGAAGAAGGGGGTTGGAAGAGAGTCTAGAGTTCCTAGAGGTTAGAAAGGTTCCATTAGTGTTTGTTAGAGTGTAAAAAGTGTGAGGAATTCTTCAAGAGATTGTAAGAGTGGAGAGAAAGTGAGAGATTTCTTCCTCCTTACTACTTAGAAGAGGAATTCTGTGTGTTGTAAAGAAAGGAAGAGATTCAGAGGAACTTCGAGGAGTGTTCATGAGCAAAAATTAGAGATAAGTTATTTACTTATTATAGTTTGTATGACTTTGATTTTATATATGAATTCCAAGTTTTGTTGTGTTTTCCCCATGAGATCTGAATAGTTTTCTCCATTTTTCTCCTTGTCTCGAGATTTGTGAAATGGTGATTTGAATTGGTGAAGCCATGAAAATGCTTAAGAAATTGTGATGATCTTTTCACTTCGATCTTAATTTGCTTTCAATCTGGACAATCGATTTGTTAAAATATGTTGAGTTTTACAGCTAAAGTGAAGATTACATCCAAGATTCAGGGAGTAATTTGTTAAAATATGTTGAGTTTTACAACTAAAGTGAAGATTACATCCAAGATTTAGGGAGGTTAAGCCCTTGGAAGTTGGGTGCAAATAAATAGGGAAATAATATTATCGGGCATAGATTTGGAAACCTTGGAAGTTGGGTGCAAATAAATAGGAAAATAATATTATCGGGCGTAGAATTGGAGATTGCATTGGAAGTTGGGTGAAAATAAATAAGGAAATAATATTATCGGGCGTAGAATTGGAGATTTTAGAGTGACAAGAAGTTAGGTGCAAATAAATAAGGAAATAATATTATCGGGCGTAGAATTGGAGATTTTAGAGTGACAGAACTAAAATCTCCCAATTATCAGGGCATAGAATTGGAGATTTTAGAGTGACAGACTAAAATCCTCAATTCGGTCCTATCGGTTGGGTCAATTTAGTCCTATCGTTTCTGTTGAAGTGTAGATGTTAGCCCTCAAGCAAGGGGAACGTGGGAGCTCTGAAGTGAGAGCCGGTAGACGTAGAATTGGAGATTTTAGAGTGACAGACTAAAATCCCCAATTCGGTCCTATCGTTTGGGTGCATAGAATTGGAGATTTTAGAGTGACAGACTAAATCCCTAATTCGGTCCTATCGTTTGGGCATAGAATTGGAGATTTTAGAGTGACAGACTAAATCCCTAATTCATCAGGGCATAGAATTGGAGATTTTAGAGTGACAGACTAAAATCCTCAATTCGGTCCTATCGGTTGGGTCAATTTAGTCCTATCGTTTCTGTTGAAGTGTAGATGTTAGCCCTCAAGCAAGGGGAACGTGGGAGCTCTGAAGTGAGAGCCGGTAGACGTAGAATTGGAGATTTTAGAGTGACAGACTAAAATCCCCAATTCGGTCCTATCGTTTGGGTTTGAAGTGTAGATATTAGCCCCCAGGTGAGGGGAACGTGGGAGCTCCAAAGTGAGAGCCGATATCCTCCCAGCTTAGCCGCAGATTCAGTAAACAAGCGTAGGATTATTCAATGTTTTTTATGCCTAAACCAAAGGGTAAAGAATAGGTATGCTCCTATTTGGCACAATATAATTTGAACCAATTCATTTTATTCATTCACTATAATTTCTTGACAAGGAGAATGATGCTTTCTTATATATTGAATATCACATTTAAACCCTCATTAGTATCATTAGTTATTTATTAGATATATTGAATATCACATTAAAAACCTCATTAGTATAATTAGTTATTTAAGAGTTATTAAAAATTTAAATAGTTATTTTAATTGCCTATTAGTGGCAAATAAGCAAATTGAACTTTGTTGTTGCGATTAAAGTATTGCTTTTTTAAAATCTTAGTTCGTAGTTCTAAACCACTCCATGTGGGATCGATATCTAGGACTCCATTAGAGCTATATATTACTTGAGCGATAGCATACTTGTGTCGATAAGTGTGACTTTACAATTATTGAATATTTATTACGTTCATATTTATCTTATAATTTTAAGCATATATAAAGTCGTCGATCACCTAAGGGTTGACCCTGGGTGTTAGTCTGGTGCTATTTCACTCACATGCATAATACACTTCAACTTACAACCCTAAACCCAAAATTGTTGGCTTTAATCCCTTGATCTTTTGGGAGACTCATGTAGATGGTCCCCTAGACTCACTAGCTCTACGATATGGTTTATGTAAGACCAGTGCATAGAGGACCCAAATGGGAATTTCATTGGTCCATAACTCATATAAGGTGGTTGGCACCCCAATTTCCCCAAAATTTTCAACTTGGCCTTATGCCCCCAAATCCACCGAAACTACCTAAATGCCCTTGAAACCCTAAATTTTACCAAAATTACCAAATTCACCCAAAATACCCAAAATTCTTTAAAAAACATTTCAAGCCATTTCAAAATACCCAATTTTTCCAAATCCACCCAAAAATTCCAAAATTACCAAAATACCCTCAAATTTGCCAAAATTTCAAAAATACCCTTGGCACCCAAAACTTTCCCGAAACATCCAAAATCACTCCACATGTCTTCGAAACCAATTTGGACCGTTTAAGTGATCGCAATTTGACCTATTTATCCATGTTTGTCCAAAACCCCCAAATTGCCTTGAAAAGCCCAATTTACCCAAATTCACTTCAATATCCATCATTTTGGCCCCAATTCCAATAAATTTAAATCCTAAAGTCAAATTCATCCTTCATATGATCAATAAAAATCAAATTCAAGCCTAATTGACCCATTCTTTGAGCTCAATTTTTATCCAATTCAAAACCCCCAATTTTTTTCCTCTGACCTAACCTCACCTAATCGAACCCCATAGCCCACTCAATTTGCCCCAATTTGAATCCTAAACTATTCATAACAATCCTACACAACAAATTGGACCTTCAATTAGACTTTTCCAAGCCTAAATTTCACCCAATTTTAACCCACATTGAAAATCCCCAAATTGGCCCAAAATTGGCTATGTCCCAAAATCTCACCAAATTGAATACCCTAACCCTAAAATTGACACCAAATTAATGTTGGAAATTTTTCATGGCATTCCTATAAACCATTTTAAACCATTAATTTGGACCTAACCCAACCTTACCCCAACCTAGACCCAAGTCTAGTCCAACATGCCTAAATTGACAAAAATCCCAAAATCTTCCTAATTGAGCTTCCAATTGAACTCAAAATTATTTCAATACTTCACAAAAAAACCATCATGATAATCATCTACATAATTTTGATCAATCAATTGAGCTCAATGTCATGGCTAGCCTAACCCAAACCCAACTTGTAGCCATTTAGACCCAAATTGACCCATGCACCAAAATTGACTTAGCCATGCTTAAGCCACCAAATTAATGACACCATAGCCACCAAATACACCCTATAGACCAGGCTAAACCCACCTAAACTAGCCAAGATGAGCTATGGACCAATGTTCCCTTCATTTAAGGGATTTCACCCCATATTTGGCCTAAACTCAAATATCTTGGCCATCATCATTTACCCTTACGAGTTAACCATCATTAACCGCCCTCTGGCCTCACTAAGCTAAGAAGTGACCATACCCTAGCTAGCCACCTCCTCAGCCTCCGAAAAAAGCCAGTCTAAGGGAACCCCAAAAGGCCAAAATCCAAAATTAAACTTCCCTGACTTCGCTCACTTCCATTGGCCATTAGAGGCTTTCTTCCCTCCACCTCCCATTGGCCATTAAATTTAGCACCCAATTCCCAGCCTTGAGCTCCCAAGACATCCATGGCTATAAATGGATCTCACCACAGTCAAGGAAGGGAGTGCTTGGAACCTTAATGTAACTTTGTCAAAATCTCACAAGAGCTTCTTCAAACCATCCCAAGTGTAATCCCCTTGCTCTCAGCCATTGATAACAACCCCTTAGAGTCAATTTCTCCAGTGAAATTTATCCTAAAACTAGGACAAGTCTCTCTACTCCAGCACAGTGCACCAAACTTCACCATCCCCACAATGAAAGAAGTTGATTCCCCACAAAATCGCCCTCTAAAATAGCCTCTAGCATAACCTTAAACCAACACTTAAAATATAACTTGGTTGAAATCATACCTAAACAATTCACCAAAGCTTGAGGCTTCATATGGAGGTTTGTTGGGTCTAATAGAAGCTACCACAACCATCTGATTGAGGCTTTCCCTCTTAGACAAAGGTATTGAACCTCAACCCTAATCCGATCTTATTTTGATTCTCCATTTGAAATGACTTGATTTCATACATGATTAACTATATAAATGTGTTCTTCTTGAGTAGATGAAGGTTTAGAAACAAACACCATGTGATTTGGTTAAGTCTAAGCAAAGATCTTAAGGTTTTAGTGTGAGCGGATTACGGGTTAGGTCACTTGGGGATGTTGAACGGATGTCGTCGGATCGCACGTTTATCCATTGGACGATCCTGATGAAGCCAAAAGAAGATAGGGTACGTGAATCGCGTGCTGACAAGGTGGCTACATGGCTGGAGGTGTCAGATGGCAGAGCGCCATGTGGAGACTTCACATCAGACGAGGATGAGTTGGCGCCGCGTGGATAAGTAGAGATAAATAGGGTTTTTTTTATTTATTTTAACACCTAATCTTTGAAAATTCTTAACTTTGCATAGAAAAATCATAAAAGTAAAAGAAAAATACACACTTGCTTAGTGAATAGAAGAGAATAATGTGTACTAAAAATAAAAATTATTTTATAATTCCCTGATTTTTAATGAATTGAATACCCTCTGTGGTATTTCAATTCTCAATGACTAAATATTACTCACTATGGCTTGAAATTTTGAGGTTTCATTCCTCATGACACAGACCATGTCTTCTAATTTTTCTAAGTCAGATGATATCTCTATGCTTCTAGCCATAATATTCAAGCTAAGGTGACCATTTTTACTATTTTAATTTTATAAATCAAAATATCATTTAAAAAATTATGGGAATAACTTTAGTAGGTTTGTTGTGGTCAGAGAAGTCTAGGAAAAAATATTAGGATTTATGTCACACTTGGCAGACTACCTGAAAGTCCTATGGCTTGTTGTTTATATCTAAGGAAAGGTTTGCCATTCCAGACTCTCTCGAAGTTGATCTTTTGTTCATCCCATCACGCTGCCTACAGTGTTAGCTCCAAGCTCCACATCGTAGCACTTTCAGGTTCAATGTGAAGTTTAAATATACATGAAATTGTTGGGTCTCAAGGGCCCGATGTACCTCCTAACATATGTCCTACTGTTCTCTACCGAAGGATTTTAGCAAGTGCATTAAAATAAGCAATGCAATAAAAAGAACAACAAATTGCAGGAAACTCAAACAAATTGCTATAAAATCTGGTATAATAAAATCATAATAATAAAAAAAAACACGAATGAGTAAAACAAACTATGATGTCACGTATAAAGGACCACGAGGATTAGGAATGTCCCCAATTACCACGAGGATTTAAGTGTAAGAGTCAAGCTCAAATACTGGAGCATTGGGCTTAATTTTATGTCAAATTATGACGAGAATTTCACTATTTATTTTAATTAAATCAGTTATGAACCATACGTTGGTGCATATTCTGCTTATTGCTTTAACTAACCTATAAATTAGGGTCAGGATCCTACTAGTATCCATTTAAAACATAGGTAGATGAGCTCTCGCACAGGGTGTGCTCCTAAAATCTAGGAAGCCAACACTTTAACTTGAGCTTGAAGTGATTTAATGAGTTTATGCTAACTATTTTTTTTCTAACTAATCCTCGAACATATTTAGATCAAACTTAGTTCACTTTCATACAATTAAAACCTAGGGGGTAAACCTAAAATTTTGCCAAAAAGGTTCATGAAGTGTGCTCCAATCCAATTAAAATAATTGGGCTTAAGTCTAACCAATGCTTAGGGGTCCCAATTGATAGTCTACTGATCTTTCAAGTCATACCCCTAACTCTTGAATCATTTAAGCTCTTACTTTCTCTCAATTCTCAACAATTCTCATAATTATATATAAAAATGGTGAGTGATTTGCTACCCTATTTTCCCTTGGGTTTCAATCATCTCAACAGACTAATGTCGGTACTATTTTGGTTTAGGGAGTTGCCCGTAAGAAACTATCGGTCACCGGAATCAAAATCTCGTCGCCCGCTCCGGAAGGACATTTTAAATTAAATATGGATTTAAGTTTAGAAAAATATGAAATCAAGCTGACCCAATATTTTTCATAGTTTAAATGAAAGAGCGATGTACCTCAAACCCTATATCTATCCCCAAGAATAAACACAAGACTTGAGAATGAGACTCGATCAAATAAACTGATAAATGTATGACGATCATTTGGTCTTTGAAACCATTTTATTTGCCGGCAATTTCCCTTATTTAATATGAAGAATTAAATAGGATTTAAATTAAGTTGGGTTCGGAAAAGTTTCCTATAAGGGCAAGCCCCTATAATCCATGATTTATTAAATTACATTTGAATTTTAAGAATTATTTTAACTCATGGAGTATTTATTAATTATAAAATAGTTTAAGTGTAGAAAATTAAGTTTTATATTTTTATTAGAACTCCCTAATGTCAAGTGACACAGAGAAACAAATTTCTTTTTTTCTATTTTTCATTGAATTATTAGAATTATTTTAGTGAAAATCCATTTTTAGTCTTTAAAAATTATCTTAAGCTTCAAATTTCAATATCTTCACTTAGAAAATTAGGAAAAGTATTCCAAATGTTCCTAAGTACTAAGAAAACAATTTAGAACATTTCCATAAATTTTATTATTTTTATGATTTTTATCATTTTTTTAATTATTTAAATATTAAAAATAGGCTTGAAAATGGAATTTTTGTTTTAATTTCAAATTTATTTTTAGAAAATTTCTCTAATCACAGAAAACTCCAAAAACCAATTTTTATACTTTTTTGAGTTATATTTTAATTATTAAAAATCATTTTAGTACCAAAAATGTCATTGAACTTGAAAAATCAATTTGAGTTATTAAATGAGCTTCAAATATTTTGAAATTTTTATGGGGAGTTCTCTGAACTTTGAATATTAGTCCACCTCATCGGTGACTAGGCCCGCGGTTCCCATAAGAAAGTGCTTTCCAGCTTGATCTCATCTGTTGATGAGATAAACGTGCGATCGAATGGCTCTCCGTCATCGTCCCCAATGGTCTGGCCCGAGAACCGTCCATCTAAAAGACTTGATATCTCCCTCATTTCTCAACCAAATTGAATGAATTTTTTTTAAAATGCTTATCTAGACAAGAGGAACATATCTATATGATTAAGATGCCATGAAATTACGCATAATTAAATGGAGAATCAAAATAGGCTCAAGCAGAGAGGAAGTTCAATACTTTTGCTTTGAGAAGGGAAGCTTCAATCAAAGGTGCTTGGCATGTTTGTAGGAGGCTAGGGATTGAGCCTCTTATTGTGGTGAAAGGTCTAGGTATGAATTCAACCAAGCTCGATTTCAGGTGTTGGTCTAGAGCTATGCTAGGGTCTCTGTGGAAGGGGGA
The DNA here is from genome assembly GCA_002079205.1 of Phalaenopsis hybrid cultivar. Classification (NCBI taxonomy): domain Eukaryota; kingdom Viridiplantae; phylum Streptophyta; class Magnoliopsida; order Asparagales; family Orchidaceae; genus Phalaenopsis; species Phalaenopsis hybrid cultivar. The sequence continues at coordinate 43,358 of JXCR01146463.1, forward strand.
TTTAATGGAGCTTCTCCTTCTTTCACTGTGGTGAAGGTGTGGGTAGAGTTGAGGAGATGTGTTTTGAGCTTGGTGGACTGTGGAGGTGTATTGAGCTTTGACCTGGTTTTAGGCAGATGTTTGAGCTCAAAATTAAGCTTCCACAGTGAGAATCTGTGGGGGAAAGTGGTTGGCTTGAGCTGAGGAGGTCTCAAAAAGTCTTTGTGAGCAATTTGGAGGGCTCCACAACAACAACAACAACAACAACAACAAAGCCTTAATCCCACTACGTGGGGTCAGCTACATGAATCCTTTTTCTCCATTGTGTCCTATTTAGTGTCATATTTTCATTTAGTTCTAGTAAATTAAGATCATTTTTAAT
>JXCR01146463.1:46246-80192 GCA_002079205.1 Phalaenopsis hybrid cultivar
ATATCCTAATAGTAGTTTCATTAGTTTCATGGACTAACTTCTTTACTCGCATTCGCCCGTAATGTGGGAACCCTTGCTTATTGCACTACACCCGGGCGCCGTGTAGCGGCCCTTGCACACTTTTCACTGTATTCAGCCTATACAGCGCGTCGCTTCCAGGGGAAGCTCTAGCACTTACACAATGATCAAAAGGATTCATGTCATGATTTTTTCGACAAGTTTTACGTTGGTTGTCGACTNGATGTGGGAACCCTCACTTATTTAACACTACACCCGGGCTCCGGTGTAGGGGCCCTTGCACAGTTTTCACTGTATTCGGGCTATACAGCGCGTCGCTTCCAGGGGGCACCCTAGCACTTACATAATGATCAAAAGGATTCATGTCATGATTTTTTTCGACAAGTTTTACGTGGCTGTCGACTAGCCTTAATGCATCCACTTTTCGCATCCGGGCTTGGGACCGGCAAATATTTTTTATTTTTAAAGAAATATAAATCATAATAGTACCAAACATGTTTTCTAAACACAAAATAGAAAAAAAAATAAAAAAAAAACTAAAAAACTAAAAACAAAAATAAAAATTGAAAACAGAAAACGATCCCAAATATGTCCGAAGTATTTACATATGTAATAACTAAACTTCAATTTTTACATATTCCCCACCATCCCAATGCGTGAAAGAGTTNTGGAGGGCTCTCTCTAAGAAAAATTTAACGCTATTCCATGGCTATGGAGGGGAGCTTCTATAAAAATTGGTTTAAGCGGGTGCAATGCGATGCTTAGGTGGAGGGCAGAGAGGCTCTAACATTTGATTTGGATGAGATGGCCTCTAGGTTTGAAATGGGTTTGATTCTATGGGGGTGGCTCATAATTTTGGTGTTTTCCGACCACTAGGCCGACCGTCCAAGCAAGGGGAGGTGGCTAGGTGGTCAGGTGTGCCAGGGGAATATGTCAAAGCAATTAAATGAGTTGAGGTTTAGTTTTGGCAAAATTATCCAAGGCTTAAGCAAATATGGAATCAAAATCCCTTGATTTAGGGGACCTTTGGTCCATGGCTTTGCTTAGGTGGTTTTATGGGGTTTATCTTGGTCACTAGGGTCCAACTAAAGGCTGTGGAGTCATTAATTTGGTGCCCTTGGGGTGGTTAGGCTAATTTTAGTGCATGGGTTCAATGTGGGTTCAAATGACCAAAACTAGGCTAGCCATGTCAATTGAACAAACTGATTGATGAATTTGATGTATATGATTGTAATGAACATTTTTCGTGAAGGATTGAAAGGATTTTGACTTCAATTTGCGGGTCAATTTGGAGGATTTTTTAGAGTTTGTCATTTTGGGCATGAAGGGCTATACTTGGGACTAGATTGGGCTAGCCTTGGGCCAAGTCCAAATTGATTGTTAAGAATGGTCAATATGAAAGCCATGAAGAGTTTTCAACATGAATTGGGTGCCAATTTTGGAGCTAAAGCATTCAATTTGGTGAAACTTGGAGGCATAGCCAATTTGGGGAAAAATTTGGGGCTTTTGGACTTAAGTCAAAATTAAATGAAATTGAGGTTTCACCAAGGCCAATTGAAGGTCAAGTTTAATGTTTAGGAATGTTATGAAGAGTTTTCAGCATGAATTATGGTAAATTGAGTGGGCTATGAGTTTAATTGGGTGAGATTTGGTCATGTGGCCAAAATTAGGGCTTTTGAGGATCAAAATTGGGCTCAAAGCATGGGTCAATTGAGCTTGGATTTAGTTTAAATTGGTCACATGGAATGTGAATTTGAGTTTATAATTGAAATTGGTGGAAATGGGGACCAATTTGATGGACATTTGAGGTCAATTTTGGGAGATTGGGCCTTTAAAGGCAATTTTTGGAGTTTTGGTCAAAATGGTCAAAATGGCCAAATTAGGTCATGTGATAGTTGAGAAAAGTGAAATTGGTAATATCTGAATTATTTTGAAAATTTTTGGATTTTTTTGGATTTTTTAGAATTTTGAGCCAATGAGGGGTATTTTGGTAATTTGACAATTTTTTGATAATTTTGGGTAATTTTTGTATTTTCAAAAGGTTTGAAATGAATTTTGAACAAATTTGAGTATTTTGGATAAATTTGGAAATTTTGGCCAAATTTAGGGTTCCAATGGTACTTAGGTAATTTTGAGGAGTTTAGGGCCAAAAGGCCAAGTTGGGCATTTTGGTAGAGTTAGGGTGCCAATCACCATAAATAAGCCATGGACCAATGGAAACCCCATTTTGGGTCCTCTATGTAATGGTCTTAGCTAAACCTTAGCCTGGGTCCAGTTGGTTTAGGGGACCATCTACATGAGTATCCCAAGAGATTAAGGAATTAGAGTCAAGAAAATTTTGGGTTTGCATTTATGAGTGATTGTGAGTGAGGTGATTGCTGGTGAGTTCCTTAGCTCTAAACCAACACCCAAGGTCAACTCTAATGTCAAACAGTCTTATAAGGACTCTCCTTAAGCTCCCTCATAATGACCCCATCTACTAAGTGCTAGAGGTTATGACCACTATGTGGAACTTCAAGTTGAGTAAAAAGGAGTTTGTAATTTCTAATGGTGAGGGTTTTTTTTTTCAGTTTTCTAAGAATAGTCAATAGGAAAGACCTATAGCTAAACCCTAGGCTACTAAAGAGAAAAAAACTAGACCTCAACCAAAAGTGAGGTCAGTAAAGGGACCCCCAATAGGTGTGGTGTGCTGGGCAAGTACATCGCGCATATTGGCGTTGTCCGACAAGATCAACAAAACCAATACAAACTCCTAAATTAACATAAATAAAAGGAGTGTGGGATTGTGTGTGCTATTTTCTTCCACTAGGGAATATAACAGGAAGTAGGGACTCTCGTTGGGGATTGGAGAGTGGATTTTGAGTTATGAGATTTCGGGAATTTATAGAAGATGAGAATCAGTGTGTAAGTGCTGACCACGGGGTGGGACTTGAAATTCAGGTGTTAATTTTAGAAGAGGGTCAAAAGTTAAGGACCGATCATGAAATGAGAGGAATCAGAAGTTAGGGACTGATCCCAGGATAAGGATTGAAAGTTAAGGATCAATTATAAGAGAGAGCATCGGAAGATAGGGACCGAGCTCAAAAGGGTGAATCAGAGGTTAAGGACTGCTTCTAAAATGAGAATTGAAAGTTAATGATCAATCTCAAAAGAGAGTGTCGGAAGCTAAGGACCAACCTTAAAAAGGTGAGTCAGAATTTAAGGACTGATTTGAAAATGAGAATTGAAAAGTAGTGATCAATCTCAAAAGAGAGCGTCGGAAGGTAGGGACTGACCTCAAAAATGTGAATCAGAAGTTAAGGACTGATTCTAAAATGAGAATTGAAAGATAGGGATCAATCTCAAAAGAGAGTGTCGGAAGGTAGGGACCGACCTCAAAAGTAGTGAATCAGAAATTACGGACTGATTCAAAAATGAGAATTGAAAGGTAAGAATCAATCTCAAAAGAGAGCGTCGAAAAGTAAGGACTGACCTCAAAAGTAGTGAATCAAAATTTAGGTACTGATTCAAAAATGATAATTGAAAGGTAGTGATCAACATCAAAAGAGAGTGTCGGAAGGTAGGGACCGACCTCAAAAAGGTGAATCAGAAGTTAAGGACTTAATCAAAAATGAGAATTGAAAGGTAAGGATCAAGCTCAAAAGAGAGTGTCGAAAGGTAAGGACCAACCTCAAAAGTAGTGAATCAAAAGTTAAGGACTGATTCAAAAATGAGAATTGAAATTTAATGATCAATCTTAAAAGAGGGTGTCGGAAGATAAGGACCGACCTCAAAAGTAGTAAATCAGAAATTAGGGACTGATTCAAAAATGAGAATTGAAAGGTAGGGATCAATCTCAAAAGAGAGCGTCGGAAGGTAAGGAACGACCTCAAAAGGAGTGAATCAGAAGTTAAGGACTGATTTGAAATTGAGAATTGAAAGGTAAGGATCAATCTCAATAGAGAGCGTCGGAAGGTAAGGAACGACCTCAAAAGTAGTGAATCAGAAATTAGGGACTGATTCAAAAATAAGAATTGAAAGGTAATGATCAATCTCAAAAGAGAGCGTCGGAAAATGGGGACCGGCCTCAAAAGGAGTGAATCAAAAATTAGGGACTGATGTGAAATCAGAATTGATGGTGTTAAACCCAAAGATATGTGTCATGTGAAAAGGCTGACATTTTTTAGGAAGATATGTAGAATTTTGTGGGACTGTGCAGAATGTGAAATTCCGCGGGGATGTGAACAGAATTAGTGCACACAAAGAGAGTTGTGTTGCTCGAGCAAAGAGTAAGAAACTCCAAAATCGAGAGAATCCACTCAATAGATTTATTTTCTTTTCTTATTGTTTTTATCACATTTAATTTTTTCAGAATATGCTTTCAAATTTTGATTTAAGTTGGTTGATTTTTTAAAACAAAAAACTCTTTTTTTTTATTATGTTGAGGTTAATTTTGTTACAAAAATTTTGGACCAGGTCACAGACAATTGGCCACATAGATAACCCCAAAACAATCAAAATTTCAAAATTTCAAATCAAGCGAAGGCAAGCAGTATCAAGTTGTGTAGTTATGTCTTCAGGTATTGTCCGTTGATTGGTAGCATGGGTCTTTCACCCCGGAAGTCTACTAACTGGTAGGCTCCTCTTGCGTAGACCTTTTCAAAGACAAATGGTCCCTCCCAAGTTGGCTAGAATTTTTCACCTATCTTGCGGCGTGCAAAAATAGACCTTTTGAGCACGAGGACAAGTTCATCAACTTTAAATGTCCTTGGGCGGACCAATTTGTCATGAGCTTGTACCATCTTTGCCTAATAAAGTTCAGATATTGTTGTGCTTCAAATCATTTTCCTTACAGACTCTCTAGTTCCTCGAGCCTGAGCTTTGTACTTTCTTATTTTGTGAGTTGGTTGGCGACAATGACTCTGAGAGACGGCGTCTGAATTTCTAACGGTAGCACGACCTCAGACCCGTACACTAGTATGTAGGGTGTACACTGAGTGGGAGTCATGAACGTCATTCGGTAGACCCACAAAGCTTCTAGCAACTTGTTGTGCCAAACCATTTTATTTTCATTTAATGTTTTCTTCAAAATTTGCACCAGCATCTTGTTGAAGGTCTCATCTAATTCGTTCGCTCTGGGATGTAAATTGTAGAGTATTTCCAATCTATATCGCTTCTTTTGACGAAATTACTGATCTTTGTGCTTTTAAAAGTTGTCCCATTGTCGAACATTATTCTTTGCGGTACTCCGAAATGGTAGAGAATTTGGTTTTCGAAGAACTGAAGGACTGCTGTATCGTAACCTCTTGTAGCAGCACTGCTTCTACCCATTTGGATAAATAGTCTATAGCGGCAAGTATAAATCTGCCCTTTGGAAGATGGAGGGTCTATTGGACCTATTATGTCCGTGCCTCAACACTTGAACGGCTACGAAGTAACGGTTGGGTTTAGCGCATTCATAGGTTAGTGCAAGACCACCCCATGCACTTAGCACTGGTGACATTTTCTGATTGTATTCATGCAGTCGGACATCATTGCTGGCTAATAATATTCGAGTCTCTTCATCTTCATTTTCATTTTTGGTCTTGGCTAGTGAGCACCACACAATCCGGCATGTACTTCTTTGATGATATTTCGGGCTTCAACTTTGCTTAGGCATCGTAGCCACATCTGGTCGAGCAATCTTCTGTAGAGAACATCACCAACTAAGGCGTATGTGATAGCCCTTTTTGTAATGTGATGTGTCTCAGATTTGTCTTCTGGCAGCTTTCCAGTATGCAATATTCTATTAACGGCATGCGCTAATCTTCGTTGATATCAGCAAGTGCAGTCATTATTTCTTCTTTTCTGAGTTTATGTACAGTTTTGAGGTCGATTCAAGACAGAACTTGTCTTCCTTATATTGTGATTTTGATGGAATCCTCTGGGGGACATGCCAGTTCCTTAGAGAGTTTTGCTAGACCGTCAGCATGGGCATTATCTCCCCGAGGAATTCAATAGAAAGTCACGTAGGGAATTTGCTCCAGTAGCTTCATTGTGTACTGGTGGTATTCTGCTAATCTTGGTTTCAAAATTTTGTATTGTCCGGTGACTTGCTGGATGACAAGTTCAGAGTCACCGTAGATGACAATATTTGTTATATCCATTGAGATTGCCAACTCCAATCCGGTGATTAAGACTTCATATTCTGCTTCGTTGTTGGTGCACGGCTCTGTCAGAAGGTATGAGAACGCAACATACCCTTATCTGGCGTGATAAAGATCAAACCAATCCCTATTTTGCCTAGTACGACTATACCTGATCCTTTGTATTATCTGGCTGATGTAGCTCCGTCGAAGTACATTTCCCAGCATTGCGCACTAGAGAATTCCATTTGTAGTATTTTCTCATCTGGTAACTCGTCATTGAGAGGGGAACCAGCTGGCAGTAGCTGTGCAGCGAGAAAGTCTGCTAGAATTTGTCCCTTGATAACACGGAGAGGAACAAAAGTTATATCGAATTGCAATTAGATCATCGATCATCTTGCTAGACGTCCGGAGAGTGTTGGTCGGGTCATCAAATGTTGTAATGGGTTAACTTTTAAATTTAAGGTAATTTTATGAGAGAGCATGTAATGTATAAGCATTTAGGCGGCAAAAATTAACGACAGACAATGCTTCTCAATAGGTGGATACCTTACTTCCATCGGTATTAGATGACGACTCAAGTAGTAGAGTATGTTTTATTTACCCTTGTCATGGACTTGGGCTAAGAGGGCTCTAAGAGAGTCATCTAGGGCCACGGTATAGAGTATCAAAGGTTTCACTGGGATAGGGGCTGCCAAAACAAGAGGTGTCATTAAATATTGTTTAACGTCCTCGAAAGTCTGCTGGCATTTCTCTTCCCAAATGAATTTGACGTCCTTTTTAATTAATGCCGAGAAGGGTTGACACCTTCCTGAGAGATTAGAAATAAAGCGGCTCAGATATGTCAACTTCCCTTGGAAGGAACATAGTTATTTTCTGGTTTTAGGATGAGGCATTTCCAAGATAGCTTTAATCTTATCTGGGTCGATCTCGATTCCCTGATGACAGATAACAAATCCTAGAAACTTCCCAAAGGTAACGCCAAAGGTGCACATTATAGGATTCATTTTAAGGTCATAACATCGTAACCGTTCGAACACGATCCTCAAATCGCATAAATGATCTATTTTTTTGTTTTCTTTTGATGATCAATTCATCCACGTAGTATTCTACTTACTTGTGAATAAGGGCGTCAAAAATTTTTATCATTGCACACTGATATGTTGCTCTGACGTTCTTTAACTTAAATGGTGTCACTGTGCAGAAAAAAATTTTGATCACGTTCTGAAGGCTGTAAGTGTTGCATCCTCGGGAGCCATCTTGATTTGGTTGTACACCAACGATACATCTATGAAAGAGAAGATTTCATGTTTAGAAGTGATATCCACCATCATTTCTGATATTAGTATTGTAAACTCATCTTTTAAACATACTTTGTTTAGATCTCTGAAGTCGACGAAAACACGAATTTGTCCATTTTTCTACTTGATAGGTACAATATTGGTTAACCATGTGGGGTATTGCTCTTCTTTTATAAAATTAGCGTCTATTAATTTATTTACCTCGGCGATGACTTGTTGTTTTATTTCGAGGCGCATTCTTCTTGGAGCTTGTTTCACTGGGGTTATATTCTTTTCCACCCCGAGTTTATGAACTGCAACCGCTGCTGACAGTCCTGGCATTTTGTCATAACTCCATGATAAGCAATCTTTTAGTTTTGTTAACAGTTTGATCAATTCTAAAGATTCTTCATCATTGAGTAGAGATCTTATAAATATAGGTCGGGGTTGTCCTTCAGTCCCGAGGTTGATTTCTTTCAACTCAAAATCGTTGATTTAATTTCCTACTCAAATTTTAGCAGAGTATCTTCTATCAGTTGATCAGTAGAGTAATTCTCTATATCGAGACAATCCTCTCCTGATTCACTAGTAACAACCATACGAAATTCTGAATCATCGACTGGTCCGACTGTACCAAATCTGAGACCCTCTTTTGAGTTGGGAGTTTGACTTTTAACACTCCATAAATTTTCTAAAATTTGTAACTTATCTTTTGGCATTTTTTTTTGTGAATGTCCTTATTGAATTAACTTTTGTATGTAAGGCGAAAAGTAACCAAAAGCCAATTTCTTTAATTCATTAAGATCCTCATCCAAATTTACATGATTTTTAATATTAGTAGAGGTAGAAGCATGGTAAAATTTGATCGGCTTTGAACCAGCACTACAGACTTCCTTTACCTCTAAACTCTTAACCTTTTGAAGGAGGATCGGAGCAAGGGTCATAGTATTCACATAGTGGTTTATCCGATCATACATCGTCTCATATTCGCTTTTCTCCATATCTTTCAAGGATATTTCCTCTATCTTTTCATCATTATTTTGTCTTTGGAACTATCTTCATCACCGATGTTGATGGTTGTCCTATTCCGTTCAACGAGTAAGTTGGTTCTTGCTCGTCCACATCCCTGGCCTCCACCTCGGGTGCGCGAACTAAACGAACCTCCACCAACTTGTTGTAAGAGAGTTGTGGAAGCTCGCTGAAGCGGAGTTGAATGGCCCTGCCATTGTGCTTCTTCTTGGTCCTTACTTTTGTTTGTTGCAATTTTGTGATCGAAGACAGTTTTCTTTGGAGGCACGTAGTAGGCAGCATCTTCATGAATGCCAACTTCATGAACTGAAAACAGTTGTAGATCTCTTTTGATGTAATGTTCTTGTCCTTCTTTATAGTACTTGATGCACTAGTGTAGAGAAGATGGAACCATGTTATGTTCATGAATCCACGGTTGACCAAGTAGAGCGTTGAAAGAGGTATTGGCATCGATGATACGAAATTTGGCGGTTGTTGCTAGTTTTCCAACCTTCATAAACAATGTAATCGATCCAAGGGCTCTTTCTCTCTTTTGGTTGAATCCTCTTAGCATCATTTTATCAGCCGTAAGCTCTTGAGCTTCGATGTCCAAATAGGCCAATATTCGTAGACTCATCAAGTTGAGTGATGTTCCAGGATCTACTAAAACTCTGGACAGCACAAATCTATCGATATTAACGGAGATGTAGAGTGGTTGGTTGTGGTCGGCAATACCGAGCAGCAAATCTTCATCGGTGAAGGTCACCCCAGGCTGTTCTTTTAATGAGCAAACTTCATCTGAGGATGTGCTCGCCAACTGGGCTAAGCAAATCTCTGGGTCGAGCAACGCTGTAACCAGAGACTATCTCATCTCCTTTGATAGGATTAGACTGTCATATATGCTTAATCGGGCCGGCAACTTCCTAAGATGTGCTAGCACATTGTAATCCACTTTATATGATCCTCCAATTTTCACTTGGTTGTGTGGTTCTTCCACTGGTGGAGTTGGAGGTAGTTCTTCTCGAGTTATTATTTGTTTTCATTTATCCATTGGAGCTATTCTCGGGAGTAACGCTTTCCCACTCCTTAAGTTTATTTCGGTAAGTTCTTCTTCTTGAGGTACCTTTGTTGAATTTTTTGGTGTTTCTTCTTTGTCGGAAAGATCTAGGTTGATGGCAAGCGGTGTACCATGGTGTTCGAGGATTGGCTCCTCACTTTCGGTGCTATCGTAGCTTGTATCGTTGATTTCTTCTTCAGTCTTGTTAGCGAGTTCTTCAGACTCAAGTACGATTTGAGGATCATTTCAGGAATCAAGATCAAAGTTAGATTGGTCATAATCGATTACGTCATCATTAGAAATAGTTAAAACATAGACGAAATCATGATCATTATATTTATATGACCCGGAGGGGCAAAAAGATCATCATAAAAAGTCAGGGGTTTGAGGATTTTCTTCCCCGAATGCGAGACAACCAATCTAGCAGAGGCAGCCCCTATCCTACCCTTTGTGCTATTAATCTTTGTGGTAGTGTTATGCTTCTTCTTTGTCTTTGATGATGATGGATCTTGTGGCGAAATCTTCATCTCGGGCTTGGCAGGCTGAAGACTCTGAACAGAGGCTTGTTTTGAAGCATTCTGGATTTGGTTCAATATTTTCTTAGATAATTTGCTCCAAACCGCACTCCATCCATCTTTTCCAGTGTATGTGGAAGATTGTTTCGATGAATTCTGGATTTGATTCAGGACCTTCTTGAGTTTCTCCCAAGTCATACTCCATCCATCTTCTCCAGTATATGGATCAATCAGAGAGATTGGTTCGGCCAAAATCATATTTATAGAACCTTTTTCAGATTCTCTTAAATATTCTTTCAGAATTATTATATTCCTTACTTTAATATTTTTCTCGAGCCAATCTTTAAAGATGAAGCACTCTTCTATAGTGTGTCGGAGCAATCGGTGATACGGGCAATAATTTGGTTTATCCTTTTTATCAACCTCTTCGAACATCTTTGGATCTAGTAGTCTGAACTCAGACTTCTTTATTAGACTTCTGAACATTTTGGATACTGCTTCATCTTTGAAAGAATACACCATTTTCTGTCATTCTGCCAGAGATATCCTCTTATTCTGAGATGACCCTCCTTGAGGTGATCGTTGGCTATACTGGCTATTCTGTTTCTGAGCCTGCTGTGATGAAGACTGATGAGCAATTTTTGTATATATCTTCATTGGTTGTTTTCCCTTGTCGACAGTCTCTACTGTTCCTTATTTCTTTTCAAACACTTTGGTTGCCTTGGACTTCTCATGTGAATCCATATGTTTGATTTCTTCTTGAAGACTGCTGGCTTTACTGAGTAGTTTCTCGAAGGATTTGATGGTGAGTCCCTTAAGCATGAAAGGTACTGGGCCATGAATACTTTTGAGTAAAATCTCAATTGCATGGTGTTCTTGTAGCTAAGGTTCATGCTTCATGTTAAGGTTTCTCCACCTCAAAATATAATTCACCAAAGTCTCGTTGGGCTTTTGTTTTTCCATCATGAGCTCTCCTTTAGAGACATCGTGTTGCACTCCGGTAAATCTTTTTATAAATAGTTGTTTCAACTCGGCAAATGTCTTAACTGGTCCATTGAGTAAATCAGCATACCAATCAAAGGCAATCCATGACAGGCTACTGACGAACTGTTGGAAGAGTAAATCTTTGCTATTTCTTGTGTTGCCACAACTGGCTTGGAAGTGCGCTATATGTTGTCTGGGATTTCCAGTCCCATCAAATATTTTAAAGTTTGGGGCGACGAAACCATTAAGGGTACGGCATCAAATTTTTTCGGATAAGGTCTTCCCTTTAGAATCAATGCACCGCCTTTAGATAAGGATAAGGCCTCCCAAACTTATTCGACCATTTGCTTGAATTCTTTCTCCGGTATGGCGTCTGATGGAGAATCTTTCTTTTGTTGCTCATCTCTGTTTGTCAAGGCAACTTCCTTTCTTTCATCTTTAATGTGTATTATCTCCGGTTGGTTGATATCTGGAGATGCTAGTTGTGGTGCTTGTGATTTCCTTGAATAGTGGTCATGGTGGCCATGGCTGCTGCTATCTCTTCTATTATTTTCTCCAGTTGAGTGACTTGTTCATCCTTTATGACAATAGCCCTGCGCAGCTCATCTACGGCATCCTCTTCGACGAGAGGTTGAGCCTCGCGCATAGATGTAGCGGCTTTGGTTTTGATGACATGGACATCCATGAAATCTTCTTCAAGATAGTCATTATAGTCAAAATCTTTATCATTGTTGTTGATGGAAACTCTGTGTTCCCAAGCCAACTCGAAAATCTCGGCCATGAGCTCTTCAACTTTTTTCTTCAATCATTAATTCTTTGATTGCTGTAAAGATCTGGAGGACCCTGCTAGACCTCCTCCTCTTATTCTTCCATTTCACTAGCAATCGCTGCAACAATGTCAGATACTTTGGACCCTGGCTTCATTCCATGATCTTGCCTTGCGGGCTTATTGGACTGTATTGGTACATCAACCTTCGGTATCAATACCTTTTTCTTTGATGATGATGTCTCAGGACGGAGTGTGCTAGCAGCAATATCAGTATGTCGAGGAAGAATATACTCCCCATGGTGCAGACTAGCTACAGTATCGGGTAATCTCTTCATCTTTTCCTTTGGAATTTTAGAGATGTCTTTATAGTGGGTGATTGGTAGGATTCTTAGACCCAGTCTTGACTTAACCGGCGGAGGGCCTGTGGTCCTGGTGATGGCAAATTATGTGGTGACTATGGTGGTATCAACTATGCTCCCCAAGCGAAACCAAACAGGAATATGATTAAGAAAAGCCTCAGTTAACTTTTGAAATTGCTTGGCGGATCTGACATCCTTTGAAATTTCTTTCTTCATGCAAGGGGAAATTGCATGCCCCACTTGCTTAAGTAATTCACTCACTGAACAACCTTCTTTGGCGGCTAGCCTCTAAAAAACTGAACTGACTTGGGTGATAAGAGTATGTTTCTTTCTCTCCACACCCTGTCCATGAAGTGATGATAATGCAACGACGATCTTTCAAATACTCTCGCATCCATCGGTATCCATTAAAGGATGAAATCTACTTCCCTGCAGAAGTGGACATAGTTCTGGTAATTCTAACTCCTCTTGGTGAGGATCCTCATCAGTAGGTACTTCCTTAGGAACTTGAGCTTTAGTGGCCCTCCGAACTCTCCTGCTACAGTTTCTCCTTTGGGTTTGGGTTAACAGCGTAGTCTTTGAACTTGATCCGATTTCAAATACTGATGGCGGGACAGCTAATCCCTTAGTCGGATCTTCAAAGAACATTAATTCTTTCCCCTTAGCAGCAGTGGGGATAGCAGGCTTCGTCGGCGTCGTAGTGGCAATAGTAGTCTTGGCTTTCTTGTAAGAAGGGAAGTCCTGAAGATAGTTCAGGTTGAACTTAACAGACAGCTTCTGAACTTTTGGAGCGGTGACTTTCATTACGAAGAACGGAGCATTCCTGAGGATAACCTTGAGGTCTTCAAATCCAGCTCCAAACTTGATGGTGGGAGCAACGTTACGGGCTTCATGGCTTGTTGGCAATTTGCAGGAAAAGATCAGCGTTGGGTAGGCCATTACAGCAGCTTTAAAACAGAAAATTTTAGGGTTAGTTATATGGCCACAACCTTGTAACCTTTAGTGCAAGCATTGAAAATTTACAGGGGTTGGTCTGTAGACCGGGTAAATTTTAGATTGTGGGGATTTTAAAACTTTTAGTAAAAAGGTAATTTAAAAGTAGAAAAATTTAATTAATTTTAAAGTGCGCGCAACACAACACAATTTGATTTAGTTTGCAAACTAGCAAAGCAAACTTGAAAGAGAGATGTGAAGTTTTCATAACCCAGTGCGAGACCCATTTAGCAACACACAATGCCCAGGTGTAACTAGTCCATCGACACACCTATTGGGGTTCCGACCCCACATGAAGATTTAAAGAGTCCTTAATGGTCTCCTGAACCCCTCTGTTCAAAGGTGATCGAATAGACGGTCTTGAAGTCCAACGAGTTGGTTGTGCTTTTCTAAGACAGAAATGGGTAAAGTAGGTCAACAGAAGAGGGGTAATTTGGTCCATGAGGGACATGAACACATTACAGATATATGAAGAGAGTGCTTTCCTGATTTAAATGGAAAGAGAAACTTCTCCCCAACGGAGTCGCCAGAAGTTGTCGGCACTATTTTGGTTTGGGGAGTTGCCCGTAAGAAGCTGTTGATCACCGGAATCGAAATCTCGTCTCCCGCTCCGAAAGGACATTTTAATTTACATATAAATTTAAGTTTAGAAAAATATGAAATCAAACTAACCCCATATTTTTCATAATTTAAATTAAAGAGCATTGTACTTCAAACTCTGTATCTATCCCAAAAGATAAACACAATACTTGAGGATGAGACTCGATCAAACAAATTGAGAAATGTATGACGTTCATTTGGTCTACAAAACCGTTTTATTTTCCGACAATTTTCCCTATGTAATATGAAGAATTAAATAGGGTTATATTAAGCTGGGTTAGAAAAAATTTTCTATAAGGGTAAGCCCCTATAGTTAATTACATCTTAAATGACCAAACCCACCTAAGAAAACTTTCGATAAAAACCAGGAAATATTACCTTCAAGGATTTCAAAGGGATAGGAATGTTCAACGAGACTGGACAGAGAAGTGTGAAATGGGATTGACTCAAGTTTGGAGCATTTTGTTTTTGGAATCCAAAGGATGAAGATTTAGGAGATGTCATATATTCAGAGGAAAACCTTGTTGACTTCACAGTCTATCCTATGGTTTGGTTTCAATTTTGAGAATAAATATTTAGATGTTTTATCCTACCAATTTTATTTGATGAGGGCTTACATTTGTATGAAACGATCACACAAATAGCTGAAAGATGTGAGGATTTTGTTCGTGACGAATGACAACCTCAGAATCTTAAGATGAGTTAGGGCTTACATTGTATAACAGAGCTGTACGAAGGCATAAAGATGAGGTGAGGATTTATGTTGCATAAGCATACAACCTCGAAATCCTATGGCTTGGTTGTTTAATTCTAAGGAATGAATGGTTTAGCTGGGGAAGATAAGTTTTGTTGTTGAAGATGGTTGTGTTGCCCATCTTGCTAGCTCCAAGCTCCTTGTCACGACGAATTTAGGTTTTCTAGGATTTTAAGTTTTGGTGTCAAATCAGGTGGCCCTATGGTTGAAGTTCTTTAAATTTTATGGGGGATGTTAAAGTTGATTAGAGCGACACCAGTTAGGATCTCACGATTCCCTCGTTCCGGCACCACTATTTTCTATTGGATTCACTTAGTCTAAATGAATTTACTAAATCCAACTTAATGAGTTCCATAATTTTATTTAAACCTTGGGAAGCCTCGTTAGCAACCGTAGGTCAATTTAATGAGTTCCATAACTTCCTTTAGACCGTGAGAAGCCTCGTTAGCAACCGTAGGCTACCTCATCTGAGAGATTCCCGATCATCCGATATAGACGTCTTAATTTAGTTGTAGTTGTTTTTGTGATGTTTGTAATTAAATTTTAAGTTGTTTTATATTTTGAATGTTGTGGAGGTGATTTTTTATCTTGATTGATTTTAATTTTGGTTTTGGTTTTGGTTTTGTGGCTATCCTAACAGTTTTACTTTTCATGCAGGGTGAAATTGTTGTTAGCATGTAAGTTTGTGTTAGCATCAAAAGTACAGTACGAAAGTACAAGAAAGACGGCGTTGTAAACTGTAAAAGCGTACCTGGTGAGTCTTCTCATTCCACCACCTGAAACTCAAAATGCATGTTAGAACATTTTATGTAAAGTGGAAAGTAAAGTTTTAGCGACCTACCTACCCTAAATCATATCTTGGCGAGTCCCTATTAGTTTTATTATGGATGATTCTTGTTAAGCAAAGCATATTAAGTTTAGTAGATCTCCAAGGTATCCAACAGGTCTATAGGAAGAAGCAGGTCCATGCTTACCACTAACCGCCTGGTGAAACATCTCAAGCTCATTTAAATTTATTATGTTGCTTAATAATACATCCTATAAATACCTTTATTGCTCAGTGAACAGTGATGTTTCAATTATCCCTAAGAGTAGGGTAATTATCATTTGTGATTTAATTTATAAATTAAGTGGGTGAAGACCCTTAAAGAGGCAAGTTAGTGTTATCAAAGACATTTAGCCAACTTTAATGTGGGCTTGTAGTGTTCTAAAGATGTTCAATTTTAATTATGTTCACCTTTCTAATCCTTATTTACCCAAATTTGATTTAGCTTAAGTCACTACTAAGCCCTTATGGTTTTGGTGGATGTCTTAGTTATTTTTAAAAGAGATTAAAGTTTTAAGTGATGATGATTCATTTTTGAAAGTCATTTAAACATCAAATAGGAGAGTGTTAAATTGGTGAGTTATTAACACCCAAAACTATACCCTAGAGTTTAGGATCATTTATTTGACTAGACTTTTGAATTTTAATAATTTAAGAAAATTACAAATTTATCGTTTAATTAACAAAAGTGAGATTGGTTGCTACCAATTAATCCCCCTTTTAGTTTCAATCATCCAAATGAATTAGTTAAAATCAAATGTTACACTTCTCCCTCTTTGAATTAAAGCTTCTCAATTTTAATAATTTAAGGAAATTACAAATTTATCTTTTAATTAACAAAAGTGTGATTGGTTGCTACCAAGTAATCCCCATTTTGGTTTTAATCATTCAGATGAATTAGTTAAAATCAGAGGTTACACTTCTCCCTCTTTGAATTAAGCCTAAATGTTAATTAAGGCTAAACCTCTAAAATTATACTTTTTCCCCTAAGGCTCTATCACTTCATAATTTGTCAAATTTAATTCAAATGACTTTAAATTTTTTTTCTACTTTACTCATGGGTCAATCAAGACATCATAGGAGAAAATGTGATTTATTTAAATTTAATTTAATTTACATATTTATTTTAATGCAAAAATAGGATTTTTTAAAGAAAATTTCATAACTTGACCAAAGAAAGCCTAATCCCTTGAAATTTTTACTAGATGTATACTTAGACCAGAGAAGCATTGGGACCAAATTTCATGGTTTATAAAATTATATTTGAATTTTATGAATTATTTTAACTTCTGAAGTATTTATTAATTATAAAATATTTTAAGTGTGGAAAATTAAGTTTTATATTTTATTAAATCTCTTTGATGTCAAGGGACACAAAGAAACAAATTTAATATTTTTTTGATTTTTCATTGAATTATTAGAATTATTTTAGTGAAAATCCATTTTTAGCCTTTAAAAATTATCTTAAGCTTCAAAATTCAATATCTTCACTTAGAAAATTAGGCAAAGTAATCTAACTGATCCTAAGTGCTTAGAAAAATATATATAACATTTCTATGAATTTTATTATTTTTGCGATTTTTATCATTTTTTTATTATTTAAATATTAAAAATAGACTTGAAAATAGAATTTTTATTTTAATTTCAAATTTATTTTTAGAAGATTCCTCTGATCACAGAGAATTTCAAAAACTAATTTTTATAATTTCTTGAGTTATATTTTAATTATTAAAAATTATTTTAGTACCAAAATGTCATTTAACTTGAAAAATCAATTTGAGTTATTAAATGAGCTTCAAATGTTTTGAAATTTTTATGGGGAGTTCTCTGAACTTTGAATAGTAGTGGAAATTAAAAATCAAGTCATTTAGATGTTTGGGTTACCCAAAATTAATTTTCCGTGCTTTAGGGTTGGTGGAAATTAAGTGCATTCTAATGACTTAACCCACGAAATATTTTCCAAAGGGTTTTCTAGTCATAGCAAACCTTCCAAAATTTTCTTGAAATTTTGTAAACAACATGCTAAATATTATGATTAATTTATGCAAATAATAGATAAAAACTTGAAAAATATGGATCTTTGTCTAGAGATCTCCTATGACTTTGGAAAAATCAAGGAATGTTCAACAACATGCTAAAATTTCAAATCATGGTGAAATGTCTACATGCATGGAGAATCCAAAGACTTAAAATAGTATTTAATTAATTAAAAAATAAAACATGCATCAAATTGACTTCAAATTATTTCCAAATTGTTCTCCTCTGTTCACTGAGCAAGAGGGTATTTTTATTTTATTTTTATGATTTTTCTACACCAAGATATAGATTTTTGAAGTTAAGGGTCATTTTTTGAATTTTTTTTAATTCCCTATTTATCTATTTAAATGAAGTTAGGGATCATTTTCTTATTTATTTAATTCCCTATTTATCTATTTAAACGTGTGGCACCACCTCTTCCTAGGCAACTTCGAAGCTCCACGCCGCACGCTCCTATTTAACGTCGTCATCCACCTCAGCGGTGACTAGGCCCACGGTTCGCATAAGATAGCCTAGTCCAGCTTGATCTCATCCATTGATGAGATAAACGCGCGATCAGACGGCTCTCCGTCATCGTCCCCAATGGCCTGACCTTAGAACTGTCCATATTAAAGACTTGATATCTCCCTCATTTCTCAACAAAATTGAATGAAATTTTTTTTTAAAATGCTCTTCTAAACTAGAGGAACATATCTATAGGGTTAAGATGCCATGAAATTAAGCCTAATCAAATGGAGAATCAAAAAAGGCTCAGGCAGAGAGGGAGTTCAATACCTTTGCTCTGAAAAGGAAAGCATCAATCAAAGATGCTCAGCACGTTCGTTGGGGTCCAAGGAGGCTAGAGATTGAGCCTCTTGCTGTGGTGAAAGTTCTAGGTATGAATTCTACCAAGCTTAATTTCAGGTGTTGATCTAAAGCTATATTAGGCTCTCTGTGGAAGGGGGATTTGATGGGACTTCTCCTTCTTTCACTGTGGTGAAGTTGTGGGTAAGTTTAATTTGAGTTTGGTGGACTGTGGAGGTGTATTAAGCTCTTTCCTCATTTTAAACAGAAGCTTGAGCTCAAAATTAAGCTTCCACAGTGAGAATCAGTGGGAGAAAGTGGTTAGCTTGAGCTGAGGAGGTCTCAAAGAGTCTCCGTGAGGAATTTGGAGGGCTCTCTCAGAGAAAATTTCAACTCTACCTCCATGGCCATGGAGGGGAGCTTTTATAAAAATTGGTTTAAGGGTGGCTGTCATGGTCGATTAGGGGGTGCAATGTGATGCTTAGGTGGAGGGCAGAGAGGCTCTAATATTTTATTTGGATGAGGTGGCCTAGAATTGAAATGGGTTTGATTCCATGGGGGTGGCTCACGGTTTTTGAGTTTTTCGGCTACTAGGCCGGCCGGCGAGGCTAGGGGAGGTGGTTAGGTGGTCAGGTGAGCCAGAGAAATATGTTAAGGAAAGTAAATGAGTTGAGGTTTAGTTTTGGCAAAGATATCCAAGGCTTAAGCAAATATGGAATCAAAATCCCTTAATGTAGGGGACCTTTGGTCCATGGCTTAGCTCAGGTGGTTTTATGTGGTTTAGCTTGGTCACTAAGGTCCAACTAATGGCTGTGGAGTCATTAATTTGGTGGCTTTGGTGTTGGTAGGCTAATTTTAGTGCAGGGGTCCAATGTGGGTTCAAATGACCAAAACTTGGGTTTTGGCTAGAATAGCCATGTCAATTGACCCAATTGATTGATGCACTTGATGTATATGATTGTAATGAAATTTTTTTGTGAAGGATTGAAAGGATTTTGAGTTCAATTGGGGGTTCAATTTGGAGGATTTTGGAGAGTTAGTCATTTTGGGCATGATGGGCTAAACTTGGGTCCAAATTGGGCTAGCATTGGGCTAAGTCCCAATTGATTGTTGAGAATGGTCAATATGAATTCCATGAAGATTTTTCAACATGAATTGGGTGTCAATTTTGGAGCTAAAGCATTCAATTTGGTGAAATTTGGAGGCATAGCCAATTTGGGGCAAATTTTGAGGCTTTTAGACTTAAGTTGAAATTAAATGAAATTGAGGCTTCACCAAAGCCAATTGAAGGTCAAGTTTGATGTTTAGGAATGTTATGAAGAGTTTTCAGCATGAATTATGGTAAATTGAGTGGGCTATGAGTTTAATTGGGTGAGAATAAATCATGTGGCCAAAATTGGGGCTTTTGATTTGGATCAAAATTTGGCTCAAAAAATGGGCCAATTGAGCTTGGATTTGGTTTAAATTGGTCACATTGAAGGTGAATTTGAGTTTAGAATTGAAATTGGGGAAAATGGTGACCAATTTGATGGACATTTAAGGTGGATTTGGGGAGATTGGGCCTTTAAAGGCAATTTTAGGGGTTTTAGTCAAAATGGTCAAAATGGCCAAATTAGGTCATGTGGTAGTTGAGAAAAGTAAAATTGGTATAATTTTAAGTATTTTGGGAATTTTTGGGATTTTTTGGAATTTTTGAAATTTTCGGCCAATGAGGGGTATTTTGGTAATTTGGCAATTTTTTGGTAATTTTGGGTAATTTGGTTATTTTCAAAAGGTTTGAAATGACTTTTGGACAAATTTGGGTATTTTGGGTAAATTTTGGAATACTGGCCCAAAGATACTTAGGTAATTTGGGGGAGTTTAGGGGGCAAAGGCTAAGTTGAGCATTTTGGTAGAGTTGGGGTGCCAACCACCTTAAATAAGCCATGGACCAATGGAAACCCCATTTTAGGTTTTCTATGTATTCGTCTTAGCTAAACTCTAGCCTAGGGCTAGTGGGTTTAGGGGACCATCTACATGAGTATCCCAAGAGATTAAGAGCTTAGAGTCAAGAAAATTTTGGGTTTGCATTTGTGAGTGATTGTGAGTGAGGTGATTGTTGGTGAGTGTCTTAGTTCTAAACCAACACTTAGGGTTAACCCTAAGGTCAAACAGTCCTATGGGGACTCTCCTTGAGCTTCCTCATAATGACCCCACCTACTAAGTGCTAGAGGTTAGGACCACTATGTAGAATTTTAAGTTGAGTAAAAAAAACTTTGGAATTTCTAATGGTGAGTGTTCCTTTTCTAGTTTTCTAGGAATAATCCATAGGAAAAACCTATGGATAGACCCTAGGTTACTAAAATGGAAAAACTAGACCTCAATCAAAAATGAGGTCACCAACTAATTATCAATATTTTTCTTTTAGCTCCCTCCCCTCTAATTACCCCTCTTTTTTTAAGGCTTGAATCAATCTTGAAAATAATTAAATCAAAAATTCTCATTTTTAACTTAACCATAATAACAAAAACAAATCAATGGATAAGGAGGCCGACCCACTTCTAAAAAGAAATCAACAAAGCAAAGAAGAAAAATTGCAAGTAAATCGACCAAAAAGTGTTTAAATACTTTCAAAACAATGATCAAATCAACCCACAAAAGGTGTTTATAGTTCTCTCCAAAAAACATTTTTATCAACCCAAATAGAACGGTCTAAACTCCCCAAATAAAGTTTAAATTGTATTAAAGAAACTAAAAAATAAAGTAATCCCCGAAGAGGCACTTCAAAGTTTTAAAATTCAAGCGATATGAACTTTGAGTTTATAAGCTTTATGTAAGCTCAAGCATGGGCAAAAAGAGACATAAAAATGAAAAAAAAAAATACTAAGTTATTTACGCAATATAATTCTTCGAGATAAGTAGGACAAGCCCACCCCTCGCAAGTTCAACGACAATAAAGCATCAAATAGAATGAAACATCCATCTAACTCATCCAACTAAATAGTGAAACAAATTTCCTCAAATACAATTATTTTAATTGCAAGCAAACATAAAGAACACGCCAGTAAACTCCCAAGTTTTAAATATCAAATTTGCAAATGTATGAGGAGTGCTAATGATTTAACTCCTTCCAAAAGAGAATTACATAAAGCGATGATACCTCAACCGAATCTAAAAGGTTCCGAACAAATCATGCAAAATTTCAGCCCAATCGTAAGCAATATTTGGAGCATGTATGTAAATGCATACATACTCGAAGAAAATCTGCACATATACATGTTTCACCTCAAGTGCTATATGTTTAAATACAATGAAAATCAAGAAACATGATACAAAGCATCCAGCCTACATGTATTTTGCATACTTACCACCCAAGCATCATTCTTTACATACCTGCCATCTTAATTGCGCATAGAAGGCATATACCACGCTTAAAAGGGCAACAATAATAATACATTGACTACTAATAAACCCATCAACCCTCCATGCACGAGAGAATTTCTCAAAACTATCTACATATAAACAGCACAATTATTATGTATTTACACATTAAACACCTAAAAATTCAAGGGTTTATGCAAAGCCCCTTAAATCTTCAAACAAATATGGCCATTATTTTCTAGTTCTTATGCATGAGAGTTTCAAACCAAAATATTCATATGAAAGTTTAGGTGTTAGATATGTAAACACAAAGGAAGTGCATAGCATATATGTAAATGTTTAGCAAATCCTTCCTGTTGAATCTTCCAATGCTGGAAACACAAAAATTTGTTATTCCCACTAAATTTATTATCCAGCTACTTTACTTTTGGCATGTTACGAAGGTACGGAGACTTTAGGTGGGGAAGCTGCCCTAAAGCTGGAAGAATTTCCCACGCCCAGCACCGTTCAAACGCATGTGCTCCAGATTGGAGATCAAATTTGCATTGCACATCCATTTTGCACAGCTTACACCCTTGTATGATTCCCATTCATCAAAAGTTTTGCCCCAATGCTAGAATAAATCTGAGTTTTCTCCTCTCAAATAATCTTACAGTGCGAGCCTCTCTATTATCCTTAACATTTTCCAAAAAAAAATGTATTTTTAATTTTTGCAACTCGCTCATATATTCCAATTCACCAATTCTATAACCATTCTCATTCTTAACACTAAACTCAACTAGTTCTTAAAGTGACATTAATTTCCCAATTCCAGGTGCATTAGAAAATGCATTCAGGGGCAATTCCAAGTGACGCAGATTAGAAATATTACTCGTAACGCCAAGAAAGAAATCATCAGAGAAAAATCGCCTAAACATATCCTTATAAATTATGAATCACAAACTATAAAGACTGCTTAGAAATCTTGGCATCTGAGAATAAGAGGAACAAACTTCCTGTAGAGCTCAAACAAAGTAGATCAAGGTAGATTTAAGGTTTATTTCTCAAAGACAATTGTAGGTTTAAACATGGTGGGAATGCAAAAGTTCCAAAACTCGTTGCAGTTTGCAAAAAGAAAAAAAGAAAAGAAAAGAAAAAAAAACATCCAAATCTGATCATAAACCCAAATCAAGCTAAGACTCAAGTAGCAAATCAAACCCAAAGTACAGGAGACGCATTGCATACCTTAAAAGCAAGCAGTGATATAGAAATTGCAAATCGGAAATAGCACATTAAACCCAAGGCATGAAAGTAGAATAAAACAGATAATTCCTTCAAATGTTTGAAGAAAGGAGGAAGAGGGTCGCCTCTTGATGGATCAAAAGCAAACTCAAGAACAAGCCTAAGAAAAATTTCAGCAACACTTCCCTTAAGAACCTTCATGCAAAAGCACAAGACTCCTAACCCAAAAGCTTCGAGAATACAGCGACGAATGCACACGACAGATAGGGATCCAAAAACAAGCAACCGAAGATGCAACAACCCCCAACGTCCCTCAATGAAGACCTTTTATACCAAAAGGGAGGAAAAAAAATGCCCTCTACTTACTGGAGGTGAGGCCACCAAAGAGCAAAGGATCAAGCGGCCAGCAGGGTAGCAGCGAGAGAAGCATCGGGAAGAAGAGGGGATTGCCAACCGAGTGCTTCAGGGAACAAGCTCGCTAGGGTCAACCTGCCAAAGAAGGAAGTTCGCAGCTCATGGAGGCAGGCATGGCTTTGGGAAGGAGGATCCTTAGGCAGGGAATGCGGGGACAAGAGTCAACTCTTCGTCACGTGAAGGAAAGGGTGTGGCAAGGAGGAGAGAGGCTCGTGTGGGCCTTGTGAATCGGAAGAAGGGAATTCGTGGGTGTGTGGGTCAGAGATTTAGGAATTTTGGGAATTAATTGAAAAAGATTTCTTTTTTTAATTAAAATTTAAAATCCCTCGATTTGAGTGCAATTTTCTCGTGCACAAAACTGCAACAAAGTGGGTGTCCTTCCTAGATGAATTTAACGTTATGAATGCGTCGGCTCTGTCCATTTCATTATCTGGGGTCTTCTAAGCAACTTTATCGACGATCGGTCAAAATAATGCGTCAAATTCAATTTTCATCAAAATTTTGCTCGAGATCGATCGTTTTAAAATTTTATTTTAAGTTTCCAACAAATAACGATGCAAACGATGTGAATTGTTGTAATCGAGCATGTCGACCGTTCGAATTGCAAAGTTCATGCGCACGAATGTGCAAATTGTTGTAATCGAGCATGTCGACCGTTCGAATTGCAAAGTTCATGCGCACGAATGTGCAAATTGTGCAAAAGACAATCCTAGGGCTTAAAGATCCTATAAGGACTTCTTTTGAGTTCCCTCTTGTTAGTATCAACCTTCTGAGTGCTAGAGGTCAAGAACCACATGCAAAACTTCACAAGAGTAAAGAGGTGATTTGGACTTCTTAAAATGAGGTGAGCCCCATCACTAAAATTCTAAGATAGTCAAAGGGAGAAACCTAAGGCTAGACCCTAAAGCGTAAGAGGAAAACTAAACCTGGATTGGAAGGTCAATTTGGTGGAATTTGGCCATATGATAAATATGGGCATTGTAGTTAGACTTCGGTTTGGATTGGGCTAAGGTTTGGATATGGTTCAATTGATGGTTCAATTTGATGTGGGTGATTGTCATGAAGAGTTATAGACTTTCATTGGGTGGAAATTTTAGGGTTTAATTTGGTTAGAATTGGGCATTTTGGTTTAAGTTTGATTTGGTTTTGGTTTCAATTATGAATGAGGATGATGAATTTGAGTTTGGAATTGAAATTGGGGAAGATTGAAGTCAATTTGGTGGAAATTGGGGGTGAATGGAGGAATTTAGACATTTAGCGGAATTTGTGGATTTTGGTTAAAATGGGTCAATTTGATCAAATTGGGCCCAATGGAGTGGTTCAAATTGATTTTGAGGACATTTGGAGTGATTTTGGAGATTTTTTGAATTTTCGGAATTTTTGGGGTAGGAAGGGTATTTTGGTAATTTTGGGAATTTTGTGAGTATTTTAAGAATTTTGGAAATTTTGAGGTATTTTGGGTAATTTGAGTGATTTGAAATGGTTTGAAAAAATTTTTGAAGAGATTTTGAGAATTTGGATAATTTTGGGGATTTTTTGGAAAATCTAAGGTTTAGGGGCAATTTAACTATTTGGTGAAGTTTGGGGCCAAGAAGCGTCAAAATTGAATTTTTTATGAAATTGAGATTGATTGAGGATGCTAATCATGAGTTCACCCTATTTGATTCATAAGACCAAGGGAACTCCCATTATGGATCCTCCATGTGTTGGTCTTATTCAAACCCTAGCCCAGGGCTAATGGTTTAAGGGGTCATCCACATGAGTTTCCAATAGAGTAGGGGATCAAGCTAGGTATATTTGAGTCAGGGTTTAGGCTGTGAGTGTAGGTGCAAGTGTGTGTGTGCAAGACTGACCAAGACCACACCACCCAAAGCTAACCCTAAGGCCAAACAGTCCTATGGAGACTCCTCTTGAGCTCCCTTATATTGGCTTCACCTACTAAGTGCTAGAGGTTATAACCAAAATGTGAAACTTCAAGATGAGCAAAGAAGAGTTTATAATTTCTAATTGTGAGGGTACCATCACTAGTCCTCTAGGAAGTCCTATAACTAGATCATAGGCTTCTAAGGAGGAAACTAGACCTCAACCAAAAGTGATATTAACACAATGTTAGCCAACCTGTGTCTCTTAAATGGAGAACACACCATCTCATTCCTGTTGGCGTCAACTTGAATGTCATAAATCCTTCATGTCGTGTGCTCAATTTGGGAGACTATAAAGCCACTGAGCCCATTGAGTACACAATATGTGCTCACCTTATTGTGTTATTTTGCATGATTGCATCCGCACTAGCTTTGTGTCCTTATAGTAAATTAGGATCACTATGTGAGTGGCCCTATGTTAATTTTGATGTCTTAACGAGCATTGCTTGTCAAGTAAATCTCGATGAGCAATGTGAGTTATCGCATCGAGATCAACATAAGTATGACTGTTCTAAGATTCTAAAGACCGTAAAATATGTCACCTGGCATGTACAGACTCACATTTAATATTTTTTTATATTTTAAAATTATGCAACTAGCAAAATAGGCCATATGTGAGGATAAAAATTTTAAATCTTTTATGGTGATATATTAAATCCTTTGGATCTTCAGAGTGGGGCTAGTTTTGGCGACCCCATGAAAGCTTTACCCAAGCACTACCCATGCACTTAGATGTTGTAGCTAGGACATTTTTCATTAGATGGTGTGCTAGGCTAGGATTAGGATGTTTATGTAGTCTTTTTGATGTCTTGGCTATTGTTCTCAACTATTTGGTTTCCCTAGTCAGACATTTTTTTTATTGTTACCTTTGTGTGTTACTGGAATTTGAGACTTGCGCACTTGCATATATAGGAGCAATTTTCTTACAATGAGTCATGCCTAAAATGAATGAAAAGGGAGGAGCAAGTAATGATTTAAATATTAACACTTTCTGTAAAGGCTGCTAATGCTCTCCTCCCAACAGGCATGACTCATTATGTGTTGCATGAATATAACCCTTGCTAACCTCCACTATAGGTCGAGTCTTTTTTTAGACTTTCTTATGTATTTCTAGAGTCTTTAGAAAGTGTATCCAAAAGAAGGTATGGGCACGGGTTCCAAGGTATACAATGCATCAAACTACATGATGGGGACCAAGAGCAATTACTCGTGTCTCGTACCTTATTTTTAAATTTCTATTCATGTATAAAATTAGAATCGGGCATATATACGCGTAGTCCGACCACGTTTTCTACTTTCTGAGATATGTTGTCAACCTAGCAGAATTTTGGCCTTTTATATATATTTATTTGGCTTGTTTTACATTGCGCTACATGCCTGATTTTTCCTCTATCTTGCTTGTGGTTTGTTTGGGCTCAACAGAAAATGTAATCTATGCTCATTAAGGACCTCAATAATATCTTTTCAAAAATCCTAATAATAAAAAAATTTAAGGTAAACTAAAATTTACAATTAAAATATCTCAATTTTAAAATGAGCAATTTACTTTCTGTTTTACTTTCTTGCATGGAATTTTGCCAGGTTTTAAAATAGGTTGCATAGCATTGCAATCACCCATATCATCTCTAATAAGGCCTCCACATTTAAATTTAAATTCAAATAACTGCATCATTGTGCATGTTCCAAGGAGTCTAAATGCTCCTTCAATCGATTAAGCCAAGCATGAATTTTCTACCTACGAGTTTATCTAGCACGACTATGGTGCTAGAGGCATCCCCGACCCAAATAGGGAATAATTCTTTTGTGGGACAATTCCAGCTTTATAGCTAGACCCCTTTTCTCTTTTCACTCCAGTTGCATCTTCGTCGTTTAATTGACGAATATAACTCCCACTTTTACATATTCTACCTCTCAGAGAGTCATAGGAATTAGAGGTTTCTTTCATCTGACATTAGGACTACAGGGATTCTCTTGGACGACGTAATTCATGGATTATTGATAAGGGGTTTTTGGTCGGGTTAGATCAACTACCTTCACGATCAGGTAGACTTAGGGTCTCCAAAGCTTGGGATGAAGGATCAATGGTATCCTGACCTTGTTACCTTTACTTGCTTAAGAATTGCTCTCAATCTTGTTGATTCCTCTTTTGAGCAATGTCATCCTTTTGAAACAAGTGTTGATTTCGTCTTATGGGCTCTGCATGCCAAGTCGCCACTGCCCGTAGTGGATACAGTGATTCACCCTCTGTCCGGGTGTAGGCATCAAAGGCATCAAAAGCATCAGAATTCTCTCGCTTGAGATGATAAAAAAATCCTTTGATTGTCTAAATAATCTGATTTCATAAATATTATAAGCAAGACCCTTCCTGCCAAGAGTATCCTTGAGCATCCCTAAGATGTAATTAATCAAAGAAATACATTCTTTTGGGAGTTTCTCTCGACTCGGAACAAGCACAAAAACTTGGTTCTTGGGTTGTGGGTTGGTTTCATAGGATATTCTTTCCCTTTATGCTTTCAAGGCATTTTCGGTTTGATCTCATTCCGGACATATGATTTTAGGCTACGCCCAAGCTTACCTTATCAAAGTTCTCCACGTTCATTTTTAATTGCTCGTCTATTTTTATCATATTTTCTTTCTTTTCAGTTCTTTTTCTTTCTTGAATCATCCTTGTAAATCAAAAGAAAGATTTATTTGAAAAAAGAATTATACGAAGATGATAAGTCCATCCGGTAACTCCAAAAATTACAAAAAAGAATGAAAACAGGAATCGAGATTCTGATTTGCGTGTTTGACTATGCTTTGTTGATCGCATTAGACATTGATTTCTTCAGAGATGGCAACCGCTGCTAGCATGCTTTTTTTTTTATATTTTACCCCCTTACTCCGTCGCACAAGGTTATAAAATTCCTGTGTATTGAATTTAATCACTTTTTCTATGTGATATGAACCTATGCTCTCCAGCGTTCTTTATTTCTAATACATTTATTTTTATATTATTAACGTAAACTCTTAAAAAATAATGGACTATAATATGTTATTATAATCATTAATTGAATTTTTTTTTGCTAATGTGAGTAATCATTCATTGAATTTTATTATAATAAAATGGACCATAATATAAAAAAAAATAAAAAAAATAGAGCACATAACAAACAATAAAATAAAATAGAACATCAATACATAGGTTTTATTATATTTGTAATGGTTTTTTATTATATAAATACAACCTACTCCCTACATATTTAGCCACCTCTTAATTCTATAATTTAACTTTGAGTTTACGGTTGTCCTAATATAATACAATTAAATATGAAATTAGATGCATCTATAAAAACTATGAATCTATATAATACGAGCATAGAGATATTTCAGTCATTTAAATTTACAAACAGTATGTTTCTGGAACACTAGCTTTTAAGCAACAAACTTTAGAAGGTAGCTTTTGAAATTATGCTCGAATATTATAAAATATATTAGCTCAATTTCAATAAAAAAATTCCACACTACTTGTATGCTATCAACTCAATCAGTTTTTAAAATTTCTTCATATTAACTATATCTACAAGCCTAAT
This sequence comes from Phalaenopsis hybrid cultivar, assembly GCA_002079205.1. Classification (NCBI taxonomy): domain Eukaryota; kingdom Viridiplantae; phylum Streptophyta; class Magnoliopsida; order Asparagales; family Orchidaceae; genus Phalaenopsis; species Phalaenopsis hybrid cultivar. The sequence continues at coordinate 74,823 of JXCR01146463.1, forward strand.
AGATAAATCATTTATCCGCAATTATACAGCTATAATTTTTTCCCCCAAAACTATGATTCATATTAGATTAGTTGGTCTAACAATAGTTTTATTCAGTTTACTACTGGAAACTTCATGAGCTCTTCCTTTGCATAATTCTCTCAAAGCGCTTTTTTATTTTAACCACTCAGTTTTAACTATCCTCGAGAAGAAGTACCAGTACAATCATATATCTAAAAACAACTTTCATAATCAAATATATTTTAATTAAAATCAAAATATAAACAAAATAAATAGGAGCAATTGCATGAATACCACCCAATTCCTATGCATTTACATATCTAACATCTGAACTTTATTTTTTTACATTTATCCCATCCAAATATTTCATATCACATGAACAAAAATCACTATTTCAACTTCAAAAAAGTGATTAATCGTTTTCATGCATAGTCAAGGTGGCATATCTGTTAAAAAAGAATTTTTTGTATTAGATATGTAAATACAAAAGAATTTTGTGGTAGGTATGTAAATCTTCCAAATAAGAAATAAATGTGACTCCAAATGGCCCCTAAGCTATTGAAGATGAAGAGCAATCTATGAAACAACTAGTTGTCAAGCTAGCAGGAATCCTAAGTCCAACAGCTTGGCCAACTACTGAAAGCCATGAAACCAAGTAATTAACAGCACAAGGGTTTTCTTGTTGAACATCAGAGAGGAGCAACCTCATCCACTCACTTGTTCCACAAGGGTGTAGCATGTACCAAGGCCGATGCAAAAAAGGATGATCCTGTAAATATCATCAAATAATCCTTTGCAATGATTATTATAATTTTAACATAAATTGCATTGCTTAGCTCCAGCCATATCCCACAAAATTGCTACAAATTGTGGTGAGAAAAAAAAAACTTGCGAAAAAGATCCAAATAGTCCCCTAATTATTTAAAAGGGAGCATTTTAATCTCATACTACAGTACTCAGACTCTTTAACATGTAAACTAACAAATTTTGAAGTTAAGGATGTTAAAATGATCGTATTTTAAGGAATTTTTTTGAATAATTTAATAAATCTAATTTGTGACTCATTATTTTATTGTGTACAATAATAGCTAATTTTGTATACCACAGTAGTGGATTGAGATTGTGCAAGTTGCATATCGAGTTGATTTTTTATAATAAATAAGCTATTTTATTAACTTGATTCTATCATAACAACATATATCGAGTTCATTTAAATCATTGTGTAAATGTCAAGACATCCCCTGAAAGTGACGCATTGTAAGAGCTTAATACAGTGAAAACTATGCGAGGGCAACTACACCGAAGACCGGGTGTAGTGTCAAATAAACTAGGGTTACCACATCATAAACAAATGCGAACAAAAAAGCTAGTCCTTGAAACTAATATTGAGATACTCTTGGATTATAGATACTCTCACGGACAAATTAATAAAATTAATAGATATTATGGTTCATAAGAAGATATATATCTTATGCATTCAAGAAACTAAAGAGATTGGAGAAAAAACTGAAGAGATTGATATCAAGTTTTAAATTTTAGTATTCAGGTAGGAGTCACGCTAGAGATGGCGTAAGTGTAATTATTGGAAAAGAGTTTGAAAGATAATGTTGTAAAAATTAAGAGAATTTGAGATAGAATTATAGCCTTAAAAATTATTGTTGATACTAAGATTTTTAATGTTATTAGTGTTTATGCTCTCAAGTAGGTTTAGATATAGGTTCAAAAGAAAAAAATTGAAATGACCTAAAAGAGTTACTACAAATAATACCTATTGAAAAAAGAAATTTTTATTGAAAGAGATTTGATGGGCATATTGGCATAGTTATAGGAGATTTTAGAAATATTTATAATGACTACGACTTTGGAGTGATTAATGAAAAAGGTAGAACCATATTAGATTTTACTTTAGCTTATGATTTTATTATTGCTAATAATTTATTTAAGAAAGACATTTTATCACTTATAAGAATGGAACTCATAAAACACAAATTGATTATTTTTTATGAGAAAAGATCTTCAAGAACGTAAAGATTGTAAGGTCATTCCAAGTGAAATTTTAAGTACCCAATAATAGGGCTGTCAAAATGGCTCGTTCGGGAACAATTCGTGCTCGGCTCATTAAGTAGCTCGTGTTCAGCTCGCTCGCTAAGCAATCGAGACGAACATGGACAATTATTTTGAGCTCGGCTTTTAAATGAGTGGGACATGAACAAAGTTCGTTCGTGTCCGATTCATTTTGGCTCGAAATAAAAATTATATATATATATATATATATATATATATNATATATATATATATATATATTATGATTAGCATTAACTTAAAAAAATCAGTATGACCTGATGATATCCCTATTGAAGTGTGGAAATATCTAGGAGATTTTGGAGTTTCTTAGCTTACTAAACTTTTAAATATTATTTTAAAAACTATAAACAAGCACGAAGAGTGGAGGAGAGTATTTTGGTCCCAATTCTGAAAAATAAAGGGGATGCACAAGAAATTGCAAATTATAGAGGAATTGAGCTAATTTGCCATACTTTAAAATTATGGGAGAGAATAATTAAAAATAGGTTAAGACGTGATGCAAAGACTTCCCATAATCAGTTTGGATTTGTCGGGCAAGTCTGCTATGGAAGCTATACATTTATTGAGAGGTTTGATGGAGAAGTGCAGAGAGAGTAAGGAGGATCTACATATGATTTTTATTGATTTAAAAAAAACTTATGATAAGGTTCTAAGAGAAGTTCTTTGGATTGTTCTAGAAAATAAAGGTGTCGATACGACTTATATTCAAGTTATTAAGGATATGTATACTAGAGTTGTCATCTGTGTTCGAACAGAGAATGAGGATTGACCAAGTATTTTCGGATTTCAGTTGGATGACATCAAAGATTTGCATTAAGCCCATATCTTTTTGCTTTAGATATGGATGCTCTTAACAGGCATTCAGAAGGATGTACCTAGGTATAAGTTTTTTGCTGACGATATCATTCTTGTGGATAAGACTACAGAGACACAGAAAAAAATTGGAATTATGGAGGTCTACATTGGATCTAAAGGCCTTCATTTGAGTAGAACTAAAACTGATTACATGGAATAATTTAAGTAGTAGTAATTCTAGTGGCAGAGTTGTAACTATCAAGTAATCAAATCAGGTGTGAACATTTTAGATATCTCGGGTCTATTGTGCAAAGTGATGGTGATATATATGTTATTAGTAGAATTCAGGTTGGTTGGTTGAAGTGATGGAATGCATCAGGCCTATTTTATGAAAAAAAATACCGCGCAGACTTGAAGGAAAATTTTATAAGATGGTGGTGTGACCTACAATGCTTTGTAGGGCAGAAAGTTGGCCTGTAAAAGAAAAGCATAATACAAAATGTGAAACAAATCTATCCATGAAAGGGTAGGTGTAGGAATTAGAGAGAGTTGTCTTAGATGATTTGGTTATATTAAACGTCGATCATCTGATGATCCAGTTGGAGAGTAGATGTTATAGATTCAATTAATGTTAAGAAAGGCAGAGGTAAATCTAAAAAGATGGGGATAATATATAAAAAAATGATCTTAATCTATTAGATTTCAATGAAAATACGACACTCAATAGGACCCATTGGAGAAAAAGGATTCATCTAGCCGTCCCCGCTTAGAGGGATAAAGGCTTCTTGTTGTTGTTGTATAATTATATTCACGTGATAAAAATGTAAGAAAAAAATTTATTAAAACTATTTATTGTCAGAAATCAACCCACTCAAAAACCGCTGAAAAGAAAGTAAAATAAATAAATAAAGAAAATACTTTGCAACCTGCACAATCTCAATTTACTTAATTACATGCAAAATTAGTTGTACATGAGAAAATAAAATGTGAAAAATTAGATTTACAGAATTCCTACTGGATATGTACACTTTAAAAGCAGAAATTATCTAAATGATAATTCCTAATGTCAACATTCGATTTTAATTGTTCAATATTCTAGTTGGGAATTAAAAGCCAAAAAAGCAGAAAAGAAAGAATGAAGACAAGTACCTCCAATGTAATGAATGTCCATTTTGACTCCCTTAAAAGCTTCAGTGAGTATTCTGGCAGGTCCTTTTGGATATCGTCCAAGTCCAGAGGTTGTCCATCTACGTAAATTAGAAAGCATGGATTTTTAATTGGGGCTTTTACATACATACCACCCAATTCCTAGGAACATGCATATATAACACCTAAATTTTACTGTTATATTTATATCACCCAAATCCATCAGATCAGATAGAAAATACCACTAATTTAATTTTAAAAAAAATGAAGTATACCTTTTTTCTGTATAGGCAAGGTGGCATATATGTAAAAATTGAAGTCTGGGCAACACATATGAATTAAATGGTATGTATGTAAATCTTCCTTTTTAATTTCATAGCAAACAATTGACCTTTAGAAGAAACAGTAAAAAAAAGGTGAAGTACCAGATTGGCGTCCATGAAAATAAAGAACCGGAGTCCTGTAAGAAAAGCTGTAAGCGATATGGAAGTCATATTCATGAATCACACAGCTGGGAAACTGAACCTGAGAGGCAAAAATGTAGATATTGTAGCAAACATATTCAAGATAAAATCATAAAAGCATGAGATCGTTTGGTTTGTGATTGAAGAGAGAAATGGGCATGGAATTAAGATGTTTAAATAGTTTTAAAAGTGGATATGAATGTAAAGCTTCATCTCAAGCATCAATGTATATCAATTAGTTAAACAGCACAACAAAAAAACAGAGTCACAATATGAAAAATATAGAAAACAATCACAAGAATGGAGACTAAGCATAGGGCTTCCAATTTAAGGTTGAAGTCTCTGCCCCAAAAATCTTCAGTGGTGTTATAAGTAAAATATAAAAGGAAGATTTACATAAATACTATTCAAATCTTATGCATTTATATATCTAACACTTAAACATTCAATTCTACATACATAACAACTTATGAAAAGGTGTATTTCAATTTTCAAAAGCTAGAAATTGGAGGTTTTTTTGATGCAATAGGAAAGATTTTGGTGGCACAAATGTAAAAAAACAAAGTTTAGGTGTTAGAAATACAAATATATAGGAATCGGGCTCTATGTATGTAAATACCGCAATATAAAATAATTGCTGGAAAATAAAAAAGAAATTTGAATGTTTCAGCTACAGTATCATACCACAGTGGCACTATCTTCAGGCTGTTCTGCTTTAAAGAGCTCTTGATGACTGCTCGCAAGATCCTAAAGCCAAATGTTAGTACAGGAAAGGAGCAGATCATTTCTATATAGGAACATTTACACACATGCCACTTCATTCCTACATAATTACATATCTAACATTTAAACTTCAATTTTTTACATATGTGTAACGCCC
>JXCR01146463.1:85743-97064 GCA_002079205.1 Phalaenopsis hybrid cultivar
CCGACACCGCCTTCCCCTCACCGACTTCGGGCAAATTTCCCTATAGAGCACCACAAGCCAAGTCCGACGACCACTCCACCCTCATGCCCTCAACCTGCTTTGACCTTTTGGCCGACTTCTTCCTTTATGGCTCGATTTTCGGACGATATGGTCTAATGCCCGGGCGGCCAGCATCCTGGTCTTGTTAACGATTTTCAACAAGGGGTCAGATCCTTTCTCCATAACAAAGCCAAGAATTACGAAATGAAGATCCGAAACAGGAACAATGTAGCAGTGACGAGGTCGTTTTATATATAGCAAACTTGAACACAGACGCCCAAGGATCTTATTTATGATGTCAATAAATTAATGTTGTGCAAAGTTAATCTCATTCTCAAAAAAAAATTCTTGTCCTTGTTGCAGTTGTCACTTTCAAAGAACAAGAAAACTTGTAAACTTAATATGTACATCTAAATAATGCCAACACGAATCACGTTGCTACCTTGCGAACAATGAAGGAATAGGAGCAGGCTCACATGGCCTGCCATGGACGGCCCAAGACCGTAAGCTCAACCAGCAATTTCCCTTATCACAAAGGCAAGTAGCCCATCACGGACAGAAGGAATCACCATTGAAGAGCCTGGTGGGTCGGGTTCGTGCAGACAGATTCGTTGCCTCCTAACCCTGGGATGGCTGATCTAAGCTCTCGACAAATTGGATTCTCGTCAAACAACTACCCAACCACGTAATCAACTGGCCATGTAGCCGTCTGGTCTGGAAAGATGTCCGATGGATCTGTCAGCGAGCCCCACAAGCCAAATCTAAAAATAGACTAGAGTATCTCCACCGTACCTAAAGTACTTAGGGGTACAGAGTGTAAATGTGTACTGACGGCTATAAATAGGAGGCAACTTTTTACTGTTGAGAGGGTTGTTATAGCTCCCTCCCTCTCCCCGAATTTCAAGCGCTCTACTCCTTAGTCGTGTCCTCACACAGATTTGGATTGCACAAGCGCATGGGCGCGCGCGCGTACACACACACAGACATATATATATATAAACAGCCGATTAAAATAATAAAAAAATTAATTTATAATAATATGAATACCCATGTTTATTATAGGTTTCAAATTTAGAAGAGTCTAAGTCATAGCAAATTGAAGAACAAATAAATCGACATCGAGGTGAGTACTCGCATTTTAAAATTATAAAAAAAATTTGATACCTTCTAAATCCAATACACTATGTTAATTTTTTAGGGGTTATTTTGGACCAAATTTTGTTTTTTATTTTTTGTTTTTGAAAATAACAAATAGAAAACAAACAAAAAATAGAGTTCGCTTATTTCTTTTTTTGTTTTATTTTTATTTTTTTACTTTTTGGAGGAACACTACTATTTTTAAAATACTTAAAATAGAAAAAACATATTTTTGTCAGTTTTTTAAACACCAAAAACAGCAAGTCCCGCCGCCGCCATCCACCACCTGCCCATAGTTAATGTTTTATGTTGGATGGAGCAAAAAAGATGTATATGCCATGGGCTGCAGAGCTTATTACTGGAGCGCACTTGGACCCAACCATTTTATAAAAATTATAATTTTTTTAATAAAAATATACCCAACCAAATATGTTCCCATTTTTTTATATTTAAAAACATTTAAATCATAACAGTACTAAATGTTTTTTTCTAAAAAAAAAAAACAAAAAACAAAACAAAAATAAAACAAAAATAAAACAAACTAAAAACAAAAATAAAAAATGGAAAACAAAAAGTGATCCCACAGAAGCTCTTAGAATTTACCTGCTCTTTAAGTTTATTTGATCATATTGAATTACATGTTAATAATATATGTATATGTACATCAAAAACATAATTTAAGATATTGCATTATATAGTAAATGTTATAAAGAGAGAATAAAAATTTGTTTTACTTTTATTGTTTGTATGTACTTGTTTGGATATGGAGTCACTCATTTATAGTATTAGCAGGGGAAAGTTGAGATAAATGTGCACATAAATAAAAAATAATATTGATATAGAGTATCTTAAATGATACAGTTTTAGACGGCGCTCTTATGAAAGATATTTATATATTAAAAAAATATTGATATATAAATGATATAATAAGACAATGATTATTTAGAATTACATTGAATGATCATATTAAATAATACAAAATGTTTCATGCTCTCAGATTAATTTACATAAAGTTTAATTGTCATGTATATTGACTTCTTCATTGTTATATTATAATACATTAGAGTATTGAGTATTCACTAGCCATGGTTATTTCAGTGTTGTTTTAAATTAACTTTTCGGGTTTAATTAATTGATTAATTAGAATAGAAAATATTTAGAGAAGGCGTGGACAACATGTAATGAGATAAATTTAATAACACTAATTTAATTTCTTTTTTTTTAGTGGCTATTTCTTTTGTTAAATGAAAATTATAGAAAATAAATATATAAATTTTAATTTCCACCTTCCGACCATATGTTCCTAGCTTGCTAATTCCAAGCTCCGGGCCAAGTCGTGACGAAAATGGTAATAGAAATATGTTTTAGAATTAAATAATGTAGTCCAGATAAAAAAAACTAGAAGAGTTATAAGAAAATTTTACTAATAATAAAAATTAAAAATTAACAATGTCACTGTCGGGTCTAATGCCCGGATATAAAAAGTTGAGGATTGTGTTAGATAGTCGACAGCCAACGCAAAAATTGTTAAAAAATCATGACATGGATCCTCGAGATCCTTGTATAAATGTTAAGGCGCCTCTTAGAAACAATGTATTGTATGACCCGAATATAGTGAAAAGTGTGCACAGGCGGCTACACCTACGCCAGAGTATAGTGTCAAATAAGCACGGGTTCTCCCATTGCGGACGGATGAGGGTAAAGAAGTTAGTCAATGAAATTAATATTAGGTTAGGATCTTGGAATACAGATACTCACACATGTATGGAATTAGTTGATATTATGTTTCTTATGAAAATAAATATCATATGTATTCAAGAAACTAAATGGGTTAGAGAAAAAGCATAGAAGATATATAGCCTAGGTTTCAAATTTCGGTATTCAGATAGGAATCGCACTAGAAATGTTGTAGGCGTGTAAAAATTAATATAATTGAAAATAGAATTATAGCCCTTAAGATTGTTGTTGATACTAAGATTTTTAATATTATAAGAGTTTATGCTCCTCAAGTAGGTTTAGATATAGTTCTGGAATTATGTTGAATAATTAATATAAATGATATGGCTTGAAGAAAAAAAATTTTATTGGAGAAGATTTAAATGGACAAGTTGCTAGAGTAGTAGCAAATTTTAGAAACATCCATAGTGGCTACGAATTTGGAGTGATTAATGATGGTGATGTCATGTTAAATTTTGTTTTAGCTTATGATTTTGTTATTATTAATACTTTATTTAAGAGAGATGATTATATTATTACTTATATGAATGGATCTAATAAAATACAAATAGATTACTTAATATGAGAAGAAAAGATTGTCGAGAATGTAAGTCATTTCAAGTGAGAATTTAATTACTCAACATCGATTATTATTTTTGGATTTTATAATGAAGAGTTGTTAGATAAAGAATACTAAAAATTATTGTCATATAATTAGATGGGACTCCTAAAATATACAAATAAAACTATTTTTATTAATAAACTTCAAGATTTCAAGTTATAAAATGTTCATGAAAAGCAAATTCTATGTGAGAAAATAACAAATACTATTAAACAAATGATAACAAATATACTTGAAAATTCAAAATAAAATTTTTTATAAATAAAAATAGTTGGTGAAATAATAATGTGTAAGAAAAGATAAAATATAAGAAGTTGTGTCATAAAAATTGATTTAAATATAAAAGATTAAAAAACTAGAAAAATTATAAGATGGCCCAAGGGAATCTAAGAGAATAATTTGTGATAATAAAAATTCTGCTTTTAGTGATCGTTATAATATATTAGACACTAAAGATGATGAAAAATATATTTATAAACTAAACAAGCAAAGAGAAAAGAAAAGTAAAAAATTTAACTCAAGTGTATTAAAGATGAAAATCAAAAAGTGATTTTCTTAGAAAAAATATTCAACATAAGTGAGTGAGCTATTTTGATGAGCTTTTCAATAAATTTTCTGCAAACAAAGTTAAATATTGTCGAGATGAGAATGCTTAGGTGGATGGGTGACTTAACACTTAGAGAAAAAATGTGAAATGAATATATTCGTGATTGGGTTAGTGTTGCTCCAGTGGCGGACAAAATTAGAGAGAGTCGTCTTAGATGGTTTGGTCACATTAAATGTTGACCATCTGATGATATGGTTAGAAGAGTAGATGTTTTGGACTCAACTTATGTTAAGAATGATAGAGGCGAACCTAGAAAGACTAAAAATTATTGTATAAAAAATGATCTTAATTTATTAGAATTAAATGAAAATATGACGCTCAATAGGTCACAATGGAGATAAAGGATTCATGTAGTTGGCCCCACTTACTGAAATAAAGGCTTATTGTAGTTGTTTTTGTTGAATAAAATTTAAAATTTTAAGTTAACTCTAATTAGTAATTACATTAATTCAGGCAAATGGTTGTACTTGATATTATAAAAGAAGAGAGTCTGTTAGAACATAAAGAAGTATTGTTTGTTGTTAATATGAATACTAATGTCCTGACCTGATGATGGCGATCATGACTCAACTGATTCAAGAGTCCAAATCACAGTCTATTAAATGTGATACAGATGTTGTAGATAAATATTTGAAGATATTTCAAAATTTGCGTTCACCTTTGTTCAAGAGAACTGAAGATCTAATTGAAGCGGATAACTAGTTAATGAGGATAGAAAATACAATAGATAGCATAGCGTGTTCGGATGAAATAATAGTATCATTAGCTACTTTTCTTTTGGATAGATAGGTTGAAAGATGGTGAGGGCAGTGTCCAAGCACATTAGAGGACATACCCTACATGATGATAAGTTGGGAAGATTTTTTTGAACTTTTTTGTGCCCTATCCGCTTCTCGAAGACAGATATAAGACAAGTTCATCAAGTTGGTGCAAGGGGAACAATGGTCATGCAGTACGAAGCAGAATTCATGGCACTGTCAAGGTATGCACCACAGTTGATAACTACTGCATAAAAAATATGTTACAAAGTCTTTTCATGATTGAAGGATTCAATCAAGCAGCCACTATTGTCACTTAGGATTGATGACTATTCAATATTAGTAGACCGGTTAGATGACTGGAGATTGATTCTCAGTTCACGCAGAAGCGTAAAGATATATACAAAAGAAAGAGTTTCGATGTAACTAAACAAGTGAACCAATTAGAAGGATCTAATGGGAAGAAGCCCAATTTCAGTTCAGATAAATTCAGTGGTGGCACTTCTTAAAGTATCGTAATCACTTGTGTCAAATGTAGAAAACAACATAAAAGTGAATTTTTGATGGGCATTCATAAATCCGAATGGTGTCCTCAGCCTAGTCATATTGCGAGATGTTATCGATCACGTGGCCAAAGAACATCAGAAGAGCATAAACCAATTGGAACTCCTTCACATATTTTCTTACATATAAGGGGGTTTGTCTAACATATTTTCATTGTTTTAGTAATTGTGTGTTGTTCTAGTTATCTCACTTTGATGAGTAATGTTGTTATCCTAATTTTGTTGATGATGAGAGTATACCTTATATCATATATTTGTTTACAATAACACCTTTGCATCTTAAGGAATGACTACAAGTTTTCTTCATGAAGTTTATGGATAGTTCATGTTTATCTGCCTTATGAGATGTCCTGAGTAGGTTTTAAATTTCAAAGATGAATTTATTTTAAGTGGGAAAGTTTGTACGCCTGGTTCCAAGGGTTCGTAATCTGGAATCATACGTTTAATATGGCATCGCCGCTATCATGCAAATTTCATATGGCATAGCTATGTATGTATGCTTTTGTGTGTGTGTGTGTGTGTGTGTGTTGAACCGAAAAATAATTAGGATTACACAAATTATAACAATAAAAATTTAATATTTAAACAATATAAAGTTAATAGTCAATTACAATATAGAATTAATTAATTTATAATAATATTAATACCCATGTTTATTGTAAGTTTTAATTTTAGAAGAGTCTAGGTCAAGGCAAATCCAAAAATAATTAAATCCACATCGAGACAAGTACTTGTAATTTTAAATTATACACTTTATTAATTGCTTAGATAGATTTTACCTCCTCTTTAAATTCATTTGGTCATATTGAATCATATGTTGCTGATATATGTATATGTACATCAAATGCATAATTTAAGATATTGTATTACATATTGAATGCTATGACAAAAAAATAGTAATGAGTTTTACTTTGATTACTTACATGTGCATGCTTGGCTATGATGAAATCACTCGTTTATGGTACTAGTGAATAAACGTTAAAGTGTTAATGCACGTAAATGAAAAATAATATTAATATTGAAGTACNCAAGACAAGTACATGTACTTTTAAATTATACACTTTATTAATTACTTAGATAGATTTTATCTCCTCTTTAAATTCATTTGGTCAAATTGAATCGTATGTTACTGATATATGTATATGTACATCAAATGCATAATTTAAGAAATTGTATTACATACTGAATGCTATGACAAAAAAATAGTAATGAGTTTTACTTTGATTACTTGCATGCGCATACTTGGCTATGATGAAATCACTCATTTATGGTACTAGTGAATAAACGTTAAAAGTATTAATGCACGTAAATGAAAAATAATATTAATATTGAAGTATCTTAAATAGTACAAATTTAAACAATACTCTTTTGACGGATGTATATAAATTAAAAAAAATATTAATATGAGAATAATATAGTTAGATATGATGAGCGCTTAAAATTACATTGAATAATCATATTAAATAATACAATCATTTTGATGATCTTCAATTGATTTATAAAAAATTTAATTGTCATGCATATTGACTTCTTTATCATTGTATTACTATAATTTAGAAAAATTGAGTATTCACTGCTATGATTAGCTTACTATTATTTAAATTAACTTTTCAGGTTTAATTAATTGATTAAAAGATTAACAATATATTAGAAAATATTTATAGAATACGCGGATAACCTATAATGAAGTAAATTTAATGTTAGTGTTTTAATTTATTTTCTTTAGTGATTTTTTCATTTGTTAAATGCTAATTACAGAATATAAATATAAAAAATTTAAATTTTTACCATCCAATCGTCTACTCCCGCCTTGGTTAATTCCAAACCCTAGGCTGAGTCGCAACATTATGCCATCGTACATATACAAAAAAGGCATGTTTCACTTTTTAAGATGTAAAATTGTGTATCTTTGATGTGATATGAAATATTTAAGTAATTTAAATATAAAAAGTATAGTTGTCAGATATGTAAATACATAGGAATTGGGTGGGATGTATGTAAATGCCCCTTCTATATAACCCAGCTAATTATTTCCACCACATTATCAATATATCATGTCAGTTGCAAACCTTGCGCGAATTTAAATGGTATACATTCTCAAGTGATAGGTATCCGTCCTGCTAAATATAATACTAGTGAGCATAAGAGAGGGAGAAGGAAGATTTACATACAGACCATTCAATTCCTATGTATTTACATACCTAACACCTGACTTCAATTTTTACATACATGCCACCCTACCCATGATAGAAAAGTTAAAATAGTGTCATTTTTTGTGATATAAAAGATTTGGGTGGTATAAAGGTAAAAAGTGAAGTTGAGGTGTTAGATATGTAACTACATAATATTTGGGTGGTACGTATGTAAAAAACAAAACATAAGAGAAGTAGCAGTGAAGGAGGTTAAGAATATCACCCACATTATATGAAACACCTATAGGTATCCTTTTGCAAGGTATCCAGGTCCAATTTGAAAGAGTAGAATTTGCACTTTTCCATCGTTCACAAAGTGCCTTTGCAGCAATATAAAAATCATCAATGGAGAGAGTTCCGTCGGAAGTACTCTGTTCTCTCATTTCTAATCGAGCACCTGAGTATTGAAATTAAAGCATGACCACATTCAGTCTGATAAAGTTCCTCATGCAAGCAAGATGTGCATAAGTTTAACTATCACTATACAGCCAAACAAAGAAGGGAGATTTATATACATACCACACATTTCTTATGTATACATCAAACACCCAAAGTTTGATATTTACACTTACAATATTTTAGTCTCATAAAACTATACATGGAAAGGTATATTTCACTTTTAAAAAAATAGTGATGGTGATATTTATTATATGATATTAAAGATTAGGGTGACATGCATGTAAATATGAAAGTTTAAGTGTTAGATAGGTAAATACATGAGAATTGTGTGGCATGTATGTAAATACCCAAAAAAATATGCCTTGAATTTCCTACAGAAATCGCCATCCTGAGTGGCAGCAAAAACAAAAATTCAACTCAATATATGCTGCAAATATGCAAACCATGGTAGAATATTTTTTTTTCTCCCACAGATATTTCACAAGGAAAAATTGAGTCCATAATGTAGGATGTCTTCGGATATAAGATTTTTAATGTGAATCTAAGGGTGTGTTTGAGNTGAGACAAGTACTTGTACTTTTAAATTATACATTTTATTAATTGCTTAGATAGATTTTATCTCCTCTTTAATCTTATTTGGTCATATTGAATCGTATGTTACTGATATATGTATATGTACATCAAATGCATAATTTAAGATATTGTATTACATACTGAATGCTATGACAAAAAAAATAGTAATGAGTTTTACTTTGATTACTTACATGCGCATGCTTGGCTATGATGAAATCACTCATTTATGGTACTAGTGAATAAACGTTAAAGTGTTAATGCACGTAAATGAAAAATAATATTAATATTGAAGTACCTTAAATAGTATAAATTTAAACAATACTTTTTTGACGAATGTATATAAATTAAAAAAATATTAATATGCAAATAATATAGTTAGATATGGTGAGTGTTTAGAATTACATTGAATGATCATATTAAATAATACAATCATTCTGATGATCTTCAATTGATTTATTAAAAATTTAACTGTCATGCATATTGACTTCTTTATCATTGTATTACTATAATTTAGAAATATTGAGTATTCACTGGCTATGATTAGCTAACTATTATTTAAATTAACTTTTTCAGGTTTTATTAATTGATTAAAAGATTAACAATATATTAGAAATTATTTATAGAAGACGCGTACAACCTATAATGAAATAAATTTAATGTTAATGTTTTAATTTATTTTCTTTAGTGATTTTTCATTTGTTAAATGTTAATTACAGAATATAAATATAAAAAAAATTAAATTTCTACCATCCAACCATCTACTCCCGCCTTGGTTAATTCCAAACCCTAGGCTAAGTCGCAACATTATGTCATCGTACATATACAAAAAAGGCATGTTTCACTTTTTAAGATGTAAAATTGTGTATCTTATATGTGATATGAAATATTTAAGTAATTTAAATATAAAAAGTATAGTTGTCAGATATGTTAATACATAGGAATTGGGTGGGATGTATGTAAATGCCCCTTCTATATAACCCAGCTAATTAGTTCCACCACATTATCAATATATCATGTCATTTGCAAACCTTGCGCGAAATTAAATGGTATACATTCTCAAGTGATAGGTATCCGTCCTGCTAAATATAATACTAGTGAGCATAAGAGAGGGAGAAGGAAGATTTACATACAGACCATTCAATTCCTATGTATTTACATACCTAACACCAGAACTTCAATTTTTACATACATGCCACCCTACCCATGATATAAAAGTTAAAATAGTGGCATTTTTTGTGATATAAAAGATTTGGGTGGTATAAATGTAAAAAGTGAAGTTGAGGTGTTAGATATGTAACTACATAAAATTTGGGTGGTACGTATGTAAAAAACAAAAAATAAGAGAAGTAGCAGTGGAGGAGGTTAAGAATATCACCCACATTATATGAAACACCTATAGGTATCCTTTTNTATTGCTTAGCTCCTGCCATATCCCACAAAATTGCTATAAATTGGGGTGAGAAAAAAAAACTTGCAAAAAAGATCCAAATAGTCCCCCATACTACAGTACTCAGACTCTTTAACATGTAAACTAACAAATTTCGAAGTTAAAGATGTTAAAATGACGTATTTCAAGGAATTTTTTTGAATAATTTAATAAATCTAATTTGTGACTCATTACTTTATTGTGTACAATAATAGCTAATTTTGTATACCACAATAGTGGATTGAGATTGTGCAAGTTGCATATCGAGTTGATTTTTTATAATAAATAAGCTATTTTATTAACTTGATTTTATCATAACAAAATATATCGAGTTTATTTAAATCATTGTGTAAATGTCAGGACATCCCCTGAAAGTGACGCATTGTAACAGCTTAATACAATGAAAACTATGTGAGGGCAACTACAACGACGACCGGGTGTAGTGTGAAATAAACTAGGGTTACCACATCATAAACAAATGCGAACAAAAAAGCTAGTCCTTGAAACTAATATTGAGATACTCTTGGATTATAGATACTCTCACGGACAAATTAATAAAATTAATAGATATTATGGTTCATAAGAAGATATATATCTTATGCATTCAAGAAACTAAAGAGATTGGAGAAAAAACTGAAGATATTGATATCAAGTTTTAATTTTTAGTATTCAGGTAGGAGTCACGCTAGAGAAGGCGTAAGTGTAATTATTGGAAAAGAGTTTGAAAGATAAAGTTGTAAAAATTAATAGAATTTGAGATAGAATTATAGCCTTAAAAATTATTGTTGATACTAAGATTTTTAATGTTATTAGTGCTTATTGTCACCTCCCAAAAGAGCCCTTATGGGTGGTGGGCAGCCCAGGACTTAAATACTGTTTTTTGGCCCTACACCTAGCCGATGTGGGACTATTTGTCCGTGACATTATGCTCTCAAGTAGGTTTATATATAGGTTCAAAAGAAAAAAAATTAAAATGACCTAAAAGAGTTACTACAAATAATACTTGTTGAAAAAAAAAAATTTATTGTAAGAGATTTGAATGGGCATACTGGCAGAGTGATAGGAGATTTTAGAAATATTTATAATGACTACGACTTTAGAGTGATTAATGAAGAAGGTAGAATCATATTAGATTTTACTTTAGCTTATGATTTTATTATTGCTAACACTGCCGTTGCCGGTCCCAAGCCCGGATGAGAAAAGTGGAGGGCTGTGTTAGGTAGTCGACAGCCAACGTAAAACTTGTCGAAAAAATCATGACATGAATCCTTTTGATCATTGTGTAAGTG
>JXCR01146463.1:108757-131049 GCA_002079205.1 Phalaenopsis hybrid cultivar
CACCATGATATATATATATATATATATATATATATATATATATATATATATAGGCACTGAGCCCAAGAAAGAAGGAGAAAAAGAATGGAAAGATAATCACATACTCAACATCTGATTCACCTCAGAACATGCTACTTAGCACAGTCGCAGGATGGGAAGCCATCAGCCGATCCCATCTCGTCGAAAAGATCCACCAATTTGACGAGCACCAAATGAGGGAACGCTCGAAGCACTCGGCCAAATGAGGGTTTCACTAGAAGCCCCTGTCAACGGACCGACCACCGACACCGCCTTCCCCTCACCGACTTCGGGCAAATTTCCCTCTAGAGCACCACAAGCCAAGTCCGACGACCACTCCACCCTCACGCCCTCAACCTGCTTTGACCTTTTGGCTGACTTCTTCTTTTATGGCTCGATTTTCAGACGACATGGTCTAATGTCCGGGCGGCCAGTATCCTGGTCTTGTTAACGGTTTTCAACAAGGGGTCAGATCCTTTCTCCATAACAAAGCCTAGAATTGCGAAATGAAGATCCAAAGGAGGAACAATGTAGCAGTGACGAGGTCGTTTTATATATAGCAAACTTGAACACAGACCCCAAGGAGTTTATTTATGATGTCAATAAATGAATGTTGTGCAAAGTTAATCTCATTCTCAACAAAAAATTCTTCTCCTTGTTGCAGTTGTCACTATCAAGGAACAAGAAAAATTGAGAACTTAATATGTACATCTAAATAATGCCAACACGAATCACGACACTACCTTGCGAACAACAAAGGAATAGGAGCGGGCTCACATGGCCTACCATGGACGGCCCAAGACCGTAAGCTCAACCAGCAATTTCCCTTCTCACAAAGGCAAGTAGCCCGTCACGGACAGAAGGAATCACCACTGAAGAGCCTGGTGGGTCGGGTTCGTGCAGACATATCCATTGCCTCCTAACCCTGGTATGGCTGATGTAAGCTCTCGACAAATTGGATCTCGTCAAACAACTTCCCAACCACGCAATCAACTGGCCATGTAGCCCTCTGGTCTGGAAAGATGTCCGATGGATCTGTCAGCGAGCCCCACAAGCCAAATCTAAAAATAGACTAGAGTATCTCCACCGTACCCAAAGTACTTAGGGGCACAGAGTGTAAATGTGTACTGACGACTATAAATAAGAGGCAACTTTTTACTATTGAGAGGGTTGTTATAGCTCCCTCCCTCTCCCCGAATTTCAAGTGCTCTGCTACTTAGTCGTGTCCTCACACAGATATGGATTGCACAAGCACATGCGCACACGCGCGTACACACACACAGAGATATATATATATAGTCGATTAAAATAATAAAAAAAATTAATTTATAATAATATGAATACCCATGTTTATTATAGGTTTCAATTTTAGAAGAGTCTAAGTCATAGCAAATTGAAGAACAAATAAATCGACATCGAGGTGAGAACTCGCATTTTAAAATTATAAAAAAAATTTGATATCTTCTAAATCCAATACACTATGTTAATTTTTTTGGGGTTATTTTGGACCAAATTTTGTTTTTTATTTTTTTGTTTTTGAAAATAAAAAATAGAAAACAAACAAAAAAATAAAGTTCGCTTTTTTTTTTTTTGTTTCATTTTTATTTTTTACTTTTTGGAGGAACACTACTATTTTTAAAATACTTAAAACATAAAAAACATATTTTTGTCAGTTTTTAAAACATCAAAAACAGCAAGTCTTGCCGCCGCCATCCACCGTCTGCCCATAGTTAATGCTTTATGTTGGGTGGAGCAAAAAAGATATCGTATATGCCATGGGCTGCAGAGCTTATTACTGGAGCGCACTTGGACCCAACCATTTTATAAAAATTATAATTTTTTTAACAAAAAGATACCCAACAAAATATGTTCCTATTTTTTTATTTTTAATAACATATAAATCATAACAGTACTAAATGCTTTTTCTAAGAATAAAAAACAAAAAACAAAACAAAAATAAAACAAACTAAAAACAAAAACAAAAAATGGAAAACAAAAAGTGACCCCAAAGAAGCTCTTAGAATTTACCTGCTCTTTAAGTTTATTTGATCATATTGAATTACATGTTAATAATATATGTATATGTACATCAAAAACATAATTTAAGATATTGCATTATATAGTAAATGTTATAAAGAGAGAATAAAAATTTGTTTTACTTTGATTGTTTGCATGTACGTGTTTGGATATGAAGTCACTCATTTATAATATTAGCCGGGAAAAGTTAAGATACATGTGCACATAAATAAAAAATAATATTGATATTAAAGTATCTTAAATGATACAATTTTAGACGGCGCTCTTATGAAAGATACTTATATATTAAAAAAAATCTTGATATATAAATGATATAATAAGACAATGATTATTTAGAATTACATTGAATGATCATATTAAATAATACAAAATGTTTCACGCTCTCAGATTAATTTACATAAAGTTTAATTGTCATGTATATTGACTTCATTATTATATTATAATACATTAAGAGTATTGAGTATTCACTAGCTATGGTTATTTCAGTGTTGTTTTAAATTAACTTTTCGGGTTTAATTAATTGATTAATTAGAATAGAAAATATTTAGAAAAGATGTGGACAACATGTTATGAGATAAATTTAATAACACTAATTTAATTTCCTTTTTTTAGTGGCTATTTCTTTTGTTAAATGCAAATTATAGAAAATAAATATATAAATTTTAATTTCCACCTTCCGACCATATCTAGCTTGCTAATTCCAAGCTCCAGATCGAGCCGTGACGAAAATGGTAATAGAAATATGTTTTAGAATTAAATAATGTATTCTAGATAAAAGAAACTAGAAGAGTTATAAGAAAATTTTACTAATAATAAAAATTAAAAATTAACAATGTCACTGTTGGGTCTAATGCCCCGGATATAAAAAGTTGAGGATTGTGTTAGATAGTCGACAGCCAACACAAAAGTTGTTAAAAAATCATGACATGGATCCTTGAGATCCTTGTATAAATGTTAAGGCGCCTCTTAGAAACGTGTTGTATGACCCGAATATAGTGAAAAGTGTGCACAGGCGGCTACACCTACACCCGAGTATAGTGTCAAATAAGCAAGGGTTCTCCCATTGCGGACGGATGAGGGTAAAGAAGTTAGTCAGTGAAATTAATATTAGGTTAGGAATTTTGGAATACAGATACTCACACATGTATAGAATTAGTTGATATTATGCTTCTTATGAAAATAAATATCATATGTATTCAAAAAAACTAAATGAGTTAGAGAAAAAGCATAGAAGATAGATAGCTTAGGTTTCAAATTTCGGCTTAGGTTTCAAATTTCGGTATTCAGATAGAAATCGCACTAGAAATGTTGTAGGTATATAAAAATTAATAGAATTGAAAATAGAATTAAAGCCCTTAAGATTGTTGTTGAAACTAAGATTTTTAATATTATAAGAGTTTATGCTCCTCAAGTAGGTTTAGATATAGTTCTGGAATTATGTTGAATAATTAATATAAATGATATGGCTTGAAGAAAAAAGTTTTATTGGAGAAGATTTAAATGGACAAGTTGCTAGAGTAGTAGCAAATTTTAGAAATATTCATAGTGGCTATGAATTTGGAGTGATTAATGAAGGTAAAGCCATGTTAAATTTCGTTTTAGCTTATGATTTTGTTATTGTTAATATTTTATTTAAGAGAGATGATTATATTATTACTTATAAAAATGGATCTAATAAAATACAAATAGATTACTTTATATGAGAAGAAAAGATTGTCGAGAATGTAAAAAGTGAAAGGTCATTTCAAGTGAGAATTTAATTACTCAACATCGATTATTACTTTTGGATTTTATAATGAAGAGTTGTTAGATAAAGAATACAAGAAATTATTGTCATATAATTAGATGGAACTCCTAAAATACACAAATAAAACTATTTGTATTAACAAACTTCAAGATCTCAAGATATAGAATGTTCATGAAAAGCAAATTCTATGTGAGAAAATAACAAATACTATTAAACAAATGATAACAAAAATACTTGAAAATTCAAAATAAAACTTTTTATAAATAAAAATAGTTGGTGAAATAATAATGTGCAAGAAAAGATAAAATATAAGTTGTGTTATAAAAATTGATTTAAATATAAAAGATTAAAGAACTAGAAAAATTATAAGATGGCCCAAGGGAATCTAAGAAAATAATTTGTGACGATAAAAATTCTGCTTTTAGCGATCGTTATAATATATTAGATCTAAAGATGATGAAAAATATATATATAAGCTAAACAAGCAAAGAGAAAAGAAAAGTAAAAAATTTAACTCAAGTGTATTAAAGATGACAATCAAAAAGTGATTTTCTTAGACAAAATATTCAACATAAGTGAGTGAGCTATTTTGATGAGCTTTTCAATAAATTTTCTACAAACAAAGTTAAATATTGTCGAGATGAGAATGCTTAGTTGGATGGGTGGCTTAACACTTAGAGACAAAATGTGAAATGAATATATTCGTGATTGGGTTAGTGTTGCTCCAGTGGCGGACAAAATTAGAGAGAGTCGTCTTAGATGGTTTGGTCACATTAAATGTTGACCATCTGATGATCTAGTTAGAAGAGTAGATGTTTTGGACTCAACTTATGTTAAGAATGGTAGAGGCGGACCTAGAAAGACTAAGAATTATTGTATAAAAAATGATCTTAATTTATTAGAATTAAATGAAAATATGACGCTCAACAGGGCACAATGGAGATAAAGGATTCATGTAGTTGGCCCCACTTACTGAAACAAAGGCTTATTGTAGTTGTTTTTGTTGAATAAAAATTAAAATTTTAAGTTAACTCTAATTAGTAATTACATTAATTCAGGCAAATGGTTGTACTTGATATTATAAAAGAAGAGAGTCTGTTAGAACATAAAGAAGTATTGTTTGTTGTTAGTGTGAATACTAATGTCCTGACCTGATGATGGTGACCATGACTCAACTGATTCAAGAGTCCAAATCACAGTCTATTAAATGTGAAACAGATGTTGTATATAAGTATTTGAAGATATTTCAAAATTTGTGTTCACCATTGTTCAAGAGAACTGAAGATCTAATTGAAGCGGATAACTAGTTAATGAGGATAGAAAATATACTAGATAGCATAGCGTGTTCGGATGAAATAATAGTATCATTAGCTACTTTTCTTTTGGATAGATAGGTTGAAAGATGATGAGGGCAGCGTCAAAGCACATTAGGGGACATACCCTACATGATGATAAGTTGGGAAGATTTTTTTGAACTTTTTTGTGCCCTATCCGCTTCTCGAAGATAGATATAAGACAAGTTCATCAAGTTGGTGCAAGGGGGACAATGGTGATGCAGTACGAAGCAGAATTCATGGCACTGTCAAGGTATGCACCACAGTTGATAACTACTGCATAAAAAAAATGTTACAAATTCTTTTCATGATTGAAGGATTCAATCAAGCAGCCACTATTGTCACTTAGATGACTATTCAATGTTAGTAGACCGGCTAGACGACTAGAGATTGATTCTCAGCTCACACAAAAGCGTAAAGATATATACAAAAGAAAGAGTTTCGATGTAACTAAACAAGTGAACCAATCAGAGGGATCGAATGGGAAGAAGCCCAATTTCAGTTCAGATAAATTCAGTGGTGGCACTTCTTAAAGTATCGTAATCACGTGTGTCAAATGTAGAAAACAACATAAAGGTGAATGTTTGATGGGCATTCATAAATCCGACTGGTGTCCTCAGCCTGGTCATATTGCGAGATGTTGTCCATCCGTGGCCAAAAAACATCAGAAGAGCATAAAACAGTTGGAACTCCTTCACATATTTTCTTACATATAAGGGGGGTTTGTCTAACATATTTTCCTTGTTTTAGTGATTGTGTGTTGTTCTAGTTATCTCACTTTGATGAGTTATGTTGTTATCCTAATTTTGTTGATGATGAGAGTATACCTTATATCATATATTTGTTTACAATAACACCTTTGCATCTTAAGGAATGACTACAAGTTTTCTTCATGAAGTTTATGGATAGTTCATGTTTATCTGCCTTATGAGATGGCTTAAGGAGGTTTTAAATTTCGAAGATGAAATTTTTTTAAGTGGGAAAGTTTGTAACGCCTAGTTCCAACGGTTCGTAATCTGGAATCATACATTTAATATGGCATCGCCGCTGTCATGCAGATTTCATATGGCATAGCTATGTATGTATGTTTGTGTGTGTGTGTGTGTGTGTGTGTGTGTGTGTGTGTTGAATGGAAAAATAATTAGGATTACACAAATTATAACAATAATAATTTAATATTTAAACAATATAAAGTTAATAGTTAATTACAATATAGAATTAATTAATTTATAATAATATTAATACCCATGTTTATTGTAAGTTTTAATTTTAGAAGAGTTTAGGTCAAGGCAAATCCAAAAATAATTAAATCGACAT
Organism: Phalaenopsis hybrid cultivar; assembly: GCA_002079205.1. Classification (NCBI taxonomy): domain Eukaryota; kingdom Viridiplantae; phylum Streptophyta; class Magnoliopsida; order Asparagales; family Orchidaceae; genus Phalaenopsis; species Phalaenopsis hybrid cultivar. The sequence continues at coordinate 115,211 of JXCR01146463.1, forward strand.
CAAGACAAGTACATGTACTTTTAAATTATACACTTTATTAATTACTTAGATAGATTTTATCTCCTCTTTAAATTCATTTGGTCAAATTGAATCGTATGTTACTGATATATGTATATGTACATCAAATGCATAATTTAAGAAATTGTATTACATACTGAATGCTATGACAAAAAAATAGTAATGAGTTTTACTTTGATTACTTGCATGCGCATACTTGGCTATGATGAAATCACTCATTTATGGTACTAGTGAATAAACGTTAAAAGTATTAATGCACGTAAATGAAAAATAATATTAATATTGAAGTATCTTAAATAGTACAAATTTAAACAATACTCTTTTGACGGATGTATATAAATTAAAAAAAATATTAATATGAGAATAATATAGTTAGATATGATGAGCGCTTAAAATTACATTGAATAATCATATTAAATAATACAATCATTTTGATGATCTTCAATTGATTTATAAAAAATTTAATTGTCATGCATATTGACTTCTTTATCATTGTATTACTATAATTTAGAAAAATTGAGTATTCACTGCTATGATTAGCTTACTATTATTTAAATTAACTTTTCAGGTTTAATTAATTGATTAAAAGATTAACAATATATTAGAAAATATTTATAGAATACGCGGATAACCTATAATGAAGTAAATTTAATGTTAGTGTTTTAATTTATTTTCTTTAGTGATTTTTTCATTTGTTAAATGCTAATTACAGAATATAAATATAAAAAATTTAAATTTTTACCATCCAATCGTCTACTCCCGCCTTGGTTAATTCCAAACCCTAGGCTGAGTCGCAACATTATGCCATCGTACATATACAAAAAAGGCATGTTTCACTTTTTAAGATGTAAAATTGTGTATCTTTGATGTGATATGAAATATTTAAGTAATTTAAATATAAAAAGTATAGTTGTCAGATATGTTAATACATAGGAATTGGGTGGGATGTATGTAAATGCCCCTTCTATATAACCCAGCTAATTATTTCCACCACATTATCAATATATCATGTCATTTGCAAACCTTGCGCGAATTTAAATGGTATACATTCTCAAGTGATAGGTATCCGTCCTGCTAAATATAATACTAGTGAGCATAAGAGAGGGAGAAGGAAGATTTACATACAGACCATTCAATTCCTATGTATTTACATACCTAACACCTGACTTCAATTTTTACATACATGCCACCCTACCCATGATAGAAAAGTTAAAATAGTGTCATTTTTTGTGATATAAAAGATTTGGGTGGTATAAAGGTAAAAAGTGAAGTTGAGGTGTTAGATATGTAACTACATAATATTTGGGTGGTACGTATGTAAAAAACAAAACATAAGAGAAGTAGCAGTGAAGGAGGTTAAGAATATCACCCACATTATATGAAACACCTATAGGTATCCTTTTGCAAGGTATCCAGGTCCAATTTGAAAGAGTAGAATTTGCACTTTTCCATCGTTCACAAAGTGCCTTTGCAGCAATATAAAAATCATCAATGGAGAGAGTTCCGTCGGAAGTACTCTGTTCTCTCATTTCTAATCGAGCACCTGAGTATTGAAATTAAAGCATGACCACATTCAGTCTGATAAAGTTCCTCATGCAAGCAAAATGTGCATAAGTTTAACTATCACTATACAGCCAAACAAAGAAGGGAGATTTATATACATACCACACATTTCTTATGTATACATCAAACACCCAAAGTTTGATATTTACACTTACAATATTTTAGTCTCATAAAACTATACATGGAAAGGTATATTTCACTTTTAAAAAAATAGTGATGGTGATATTTATTATATGATATTAAAGATTAGGGTGACATGCATGTAAATATGAAAGTTTAAGTGTTAGATAGGTAAATACATGAGAATTGTGTGGCATGTATGTAAATACCCAAAAAAATATGCCTTGAATTTCCTACAGAAATCGCCATCCTGAGTGGCAGCAAAAACAAAAATTCAACTCAATATATGCTGCAAATATGCAAACCATGGTAGAATATTTTTTTTTCTCCCACAGATATTTCACAAGGAAAAATTGAGTCCATAATGTAGGATGTCTTCGGATATAAGATTTTTAATGTGAATCTAAGGGTGTGTTTGAGGCAGCTTGTGCTTATCCAGATAAGCAGCTTATCCTAAAATGCGGCCCGCGGGTGGCCCGCGGGTGGCCCGCAGGGCTCAACCTGTGGCCTGCGTTTAGTGTAAAAACCCAACCGCGTTTTCGGATAAACTGCCGAAACGTGTTTTCCAAACGGTGAGGCAGCGTTTTCACCTATAAGCTGCCCCAAACGGCCCTGCCATAAATAGCAAAGAAAATGCAATAAAAAAAGCACAAATTCAAAGGAAACAAGCTATAATATCAAAACAAGTATTAAACGGCTGTGATCAAAACTAAAATATATAGAATCAATTCAGACAAATGATTCATGCTTTGTACTAGAAATTAACAAACATAATAAAGACTCAAGAAGGCAATGGTCATGGTAGAAACTTCAAAAAATTTAAATTAACAAAAAATTAGATTATAGCAAATACAGCAAAACAGGAACTCATTTTCAACCATAAATATGGAAAAGTAGAAGATGAAAGTTGAGAAGAAAACAAAGAATACAGAAAAGTAAACAAAAAAGAGCATTATGCATACGGCACAACTCTTATATATTTACATATCTAACACAAACATTCTTATTTACAACTTTACAAGCATACCACTCAAATCTTGAATATATCAAAAATACAACAATTATTTACTTTTTTATGTGAAATGCATCTTTTTCATGCATAAGTTTATGACACTAAAGTGCTCTATATGTAATTATAAAACTTTAGGAATTAGATATATAAATACATAAGAATTTTGTTGTATGTATGTTAATTTTACCACAAAAATATCATGCTATTAACTAGAAATTGCATCTCCCGGGCTTTTTCAAGTTACACACTTGAATAAGATTAAAATTCTAAAAGAGAAGGAATAATTTTTATAACCATAGGAATTTTCATCAAGCTATAGAGATGTTTTTTTAATGTCTACGAACCATAGTCATAACCACCAAATAGAAATAAACCAACACCAAAATCAACCACCAAAAAAACTACGACAATAAAAAATCAACAGCTTTGCCTACTGCGTAGGACAAGTATGTATCTGAATGGAGTTATGTAAATGTGGCTAAAAACAACTACTTTACAATCCTATTAGGTAAGTCAACATCAATGCAATTNACATTATGCATACGGCACAACTCTTATATAGTTACATATCTAACACATAAACATTCTTATTTACAACTTTACAAGCATACCACTCAAATCTTGAATATATCAAAAATACAACAATTATTTACTTTTTTATGTGAAATGCATCTTTTTCATGCATAAGTTTATGACACTAAAGTGTTCTATATGTAATTATAAAACTTTAGGAATTAAATACATAAGAATTTTGTGGTATGTATGTTAATTTTACCACAAAAATATCATAATATTAACTAGAAATTGCCTCCCCCGGGCTTTTTCAAGTCACACACTTGAATAAGATTAAAATTCTAAAAGAGAAGGAATAATTTTTATAACCATAGGAATTTTCATCAAGCTATAGAAATGTTTTTTTAATGTCTACGAACCATAGTCATAACCACCAAATAGAAACAAACCAACACCAAAATCAACCACCAAAAAAACTACGACAACAAAAATCAACAGCTTTGCCTACTGCGTAGGACAAGTATGTATCTGCATGGAGTTATGTAAATGTGGCTAAAAACAACTACTTTACAATCCTATTAGGTAAGTCAACATCAATGCAATTAACTTCACCCAAATCTCATATAATGTAACAGACCAAATATATGGATCTCAAAATGATGTTGATAGTGAATTCATTGGCAATATTCATTGAACATTTTCACAAAACCTCTGATAGATAAATTTTGCTCTATTAGTAGAAAATTAAAATAGGTAAAGTGTCAAAATAGTCCCCTCGACAGTTTACATGGGTAAATTTTGGTCCCAGATTTTATAAAAATTTTAAATTAGTCCCAAGAATTTAAAATGGGGTTGAAATAACCCTTTATGACTCNGTAAAATAGGTAAACTGTCAAAATAGTCCCCTGACAGTTTACATGGGTGCATTTTGATCCCAGATTTTATAAAAATTTTAAATTAGTCCCAAGAATTTAAAATGGGGTTGAAATAACCCTTTATGACTCACTTCCCTGGTTGTATGTATAATTTATAATAAAATATATATGACCCAGCTCTTTGGTTTATATCATAAATGTTATTGAAGAATATTAAATATGACCAATCACTTAGATGTTGCTCTACCAATTGCTTAATCATATATAGGACTTGATCTCAATCATGCAAACAACTGAAAATTTCTCACCATTGTGTAACAATCATATGGCCTTTTGGAGACATTAAAACCTATAATTCTACGGCCATTGAACTTGTAGATAATTCTTTTGCACTATAGACCTCACACTCAACTTATTTCACTACCTCTCCACTTTCTGCAGAAGTTTGATTGTTGCTTGCTTAATTATTTTCTCACCTTTTTAAAACGTCAAAAAAAGGGAAAATAATTAAGCATAGTTGTAATTTTCTTAATATCCTATCGATGCAACTTTCTTTATGATAAAATCTTACTTTTATTAATGATAATTGAAATTTTTCAATTTTACAAATGACATTATCTAAAGATTAGATATTTTGAGAGGGATCTTATTCACCACTACACCCAATCAACATATGTTTCTCAGCATCCAAATAGTGAGTTTTATAAACTATTCCTAGCCTAAAAAGATTTAATTTTTATGATACCAAACACATTAATTATTATGTGTATATTATGAATTATTGACACAAAGATGAATATATACATACTTAATATGCAATTTCTATTTTGATTGGTGCATAAGGATTGGTCAAATTATTGCATACTGTGAATCTCCCTATTTTGTTTTACATACATGTTTTGCATATACACTACGATGATGAATATATTAAATACTTGAAATGTTATGATATTGTGAAATGTATGCCTGCAAGAAAAGCTGGCTACTAAGATTCAGGTTGGCGGAGATATGATACCCTGCGTAGAAGGGTAGGCTAAAGGGCTGGTGCTAACGATATATGTTGGGAGTCATACTGGATGATATGTTGTGCTTGATGATATACATTTTCTTACACTGCTACTACTCTGATTTTATATCATGTTATGGTTACATGTATTATAGCATACATATGCCTGTTTAGCATACATATTATTTTATTTTCTGCAGTGATTTCAGTTGTAGATTTTGTTTAACCTAGTGAGCTATAGTTGCTCCCTCTTATTGCCATTACATGTTTTCAGAAAAAGGCAAGGATCTAATGAAGTTGGCTGATAATACTTGCTGATAAAGGTATATTTTATACATATTTTTTTGTGATCGTGATAAATGTGTTTGTTTTGTTGAAGTTATTAAAAAATCATGATGAATGATCAATATATTTAGGGATAAATAAAGTAAAGATGTGAAATGCATCTTTTTAAAATGGACCACGCGAGTGCATCCGCAACATCGATTTCACTTATGAAAGACACCCATATTGTCATAATTTTGCGCACTGTTGATCTCATTTTAGTAAGGTCAAATTTTCTTCTTAAGATTAAGGATCTAGTCTTAGAACTTTTTCCTTTGACTATCTTAAAATCTTAATGATAAGACCCCACCTCATTTTAGAATTTCAAACCACTTCTTTGCTCTTTTTGGAGTTTCACATGTGTAGTTTTTTACCTCTAACACTTAGGAGGTTAAAACCAATATGAGGGAACTCAAAAAGAGAGTTCCTATAGGACTATTATGCCCTAATGTTGTCTTATTCATAGTTTGCACACTCACACACATAAATCCGCACAAAACACATCAATAAAATCATATATCCCCATAAAACACCTCAATACAACTGACTTTCTGCGCAAAATACATCAATACACTAAGAAACTCAAAAAATCGCCCAATACACCTGGAAACTCAAAAAACTCGCCCAATAACACCACACGGCGATTTAATTGCCGCGAATAACACCACGGTAACACCCCTTATCGCGGAACTCCAATAACGTGACAATACAATCGCGAATAACGTCCCTTGCCAGCAAAAACTTCAATAACACGACAATACTACTGCGGGAAACACCACAAAAATTGCAAAACCCAATAACACCAAAATAAAACCACGGTAATACAACGGATAACACCCCTAGACCGCGAAAACCCAATAACACGGGAATACTAACTCAGAAACACCGCGGATAACACCAAAGCCGCGTAACACAGTAGCACCCGAATAACACCAAAATTCATAAAAAAATATATAATAACACCAAAATTCATAAGAAAAAATATAAATGAAAAAGAAAAGAAAACCCTGGCCAGTCCTTTTTCTTTCTTCAGCCTGAGGTCCCCCTGCTCAGGTCTTCGTCGCCCGATGTCTTCTCCCATTCCTCCCCCCTTCCTGTCGTCCTCGCTCCGGTCTTGGTCGCCTCGAATACTCCGCCTGTATCTTCCCATTCTTGTCGTCCTCACAAGCCTTTTTTTTTCTATTTTCTCCCGTCTTTAGCAGTTCTGGTTCACCTCAGGTAAGCATAGTTTAAACCTCCCTTTGGCTACAAAAAACCCCACCAGGGGATGGTTTGTTGTTGTTGAAACTTTGGTTGCTGTTCAGTGGGATTTTTCTAGTTTGTTGAAATTCTGGTTGCTAAGATCTCTGCTGCTGTGTTCATTATTCTTTCTGATTCTTGGGGTTGTTGGATTAAGGTGTCTTGCGTTTTTTCTCACATAAAGATGTAAGAATCCCTCATCTTCACCTTACAACTAATTCTTCATTCGTGTAAATGCCCGAAAAATATTGTTATTTCGTTCGTATGTGAGTAATGCACCTGTTGAATAACTTAAAATAGGGATTTACCATAAGTTCCTTGATGTTATTTTTGTGTACAGCTTTAGGTTTCTCGGGTAGTATGAGACTAGCTCCCTTAGTCTCTTCATGCCTATCAGCCATAATTTTGGAATTAACTTTAATTATATATATATATACATATATATATATATATATATGTACATATATATATATATGTATATATATGTACATATATATATATGTACATATGTATATATGTACATATGTATATATATCTGTGTGTGTGTGTAATTTTAATTTAAAAAATCGGACCGGATAAATCTCACATATTTAATAGTTTAAGTAATTGAGCACGATGCCACAAGCAATATATTATCCCAAGAGATAGACATACTACTCGACAGTGGGCTCGATTATATAAACTAAATAATTTATGACATCCGTTTGGTGTGTAATCCTTTTATGTGTGACCGATAAGTTCTCCTACCTAATATAAACATTAGATAAAGTTTATTTTATCTGAGTTTTTAATTTTTATAGAGGCAAGTCTTTATAGTTAATTACGTATTCGGCAATTAAAATTACCTAAGAAGAATCTCGATAAAGATATTGGTTCTCTTCAAAATTTCAAAGTAAAGTTTTCAATGTTGGAGTTGGAAAGACAAGTGGGAAAGGATCAAACAGGAGCAGTTATTTAGGAGTCCAAAGGAGTGAAGAATATGGGATGTCATAGATTTAGAGGAGTACCTCAATAACTTCACAAACTATCCAATTATTTGACTTTATGTTTTGAAGATGATATTATTTAAATGTTAACTCCTGTCAATTTTATTATTTTGGACTTACATTTGCATGATATACGATTATATGAATAAATAGAGAATGATAGAAGGATTTACACCAAACTGAACGACGACCTCAGAGCCTAAAGAGAGTTAGGACTTAAAGCTACACAATATGTTCGTGTAGAAGCCTAAAAATAAAGTGAGGACTTACATTGTGTTAGACGAACCACCTCGAAGTCATATGAATTTGTTATTGTTTAAACTAAGGAAAGGTTTAGTTGATGTAAATATATTTCATGTCGGGCCTTGATTCGTCATCAGAAGTTGTCCTTTGTCTGTTTGCAGTCATTTACAAACTCCTCGTTGTGATGATTGCAAATTCAGAGTTTATATATGAGCATGCAATATTCTTGCATTGGTGCCTGCCGCGGGATACCACCTAGCATATGTCCTACTGTTATCTACCCTAAGGGCTTGCAGGTATTGTAAATAAATGTAGAAGTTAAAACAGTAAAAAGTTGCTCTAAAAATGCAGTAAAGTGCAGTAAAATAAAATGTGTGTACCTGGGACTCCTGTCGCTGCTGCAAAAGGTTACTATCACAAATAAAAGCAGGCAAGTGTTGCGAAAAAAGTAAAAGGGCAGGGGACACATATATGAAAGATCGAACCAGGCCATAAGAATCCAGCTTTGGGGCGGGCTCAGAGCTAAGCTATGTGCATTATAATCCAACCTTGAACAGAAACTACCAACCAAACAATCTAAGAAGGGAAATTGCGGACCCAAGCAAAATGATTAACAAATGGATTTATATAGGTTAACACCCAAAATTCTTAATTTTTCATGCATGTAGAATTGAACTTTTGTTTAGCAATCAAAAGTAGTAGCATCACGAGAAAGATTTTTTTTATTATGTTATGTATAGTCCACAAGTTAATCACTCTGATCAGACTAGAACTACCAGCAACCTAAGAAAGCCAACGATAACTTTTTACCAAAAGTTGATGAATAATATCCAGTTTTATTCCCTTACCAAAGGTCGTTGAGGTAGGAAATACTATTCTAATATCCCCTCTTAGCACAAATAAGCATTCTTATCATCGCCCTTAACCCCAAACGTTCCAACTTATAGCCTTACTCTAATGATCCATATAACGCCACGTAGAAGAGAGAGGTTGTTCACCAACACAAAGTATGATGTCGTCCATTATTGTCTGCTCTAAGGGTAGTTTCATGATCATCAAATGCCTCAATCATATCCGAGTTTACCTCACAAAGGCGCACTAAAGAAGTTGATATGAGAATTAAGTATTGAATATATGATCACGAAATTATACGCAAGTCGAATATATGAATACAATTTTCAAAAATGTTGATTAAATGTATATCAAGCCCGGGAATTTGCATATTGTAAAAAGTCTCAATTGCATGTGCATGAGGGGTGCATACATGAAGAAATTAAAGTTCATGATCGAAAGGACTTGTAACTTGAACTCCCAAGTCCCAGTATTACATATGTAAATACTCGATAATTGTGTGTTGCATATCAAACTTTCCAAATGCTCAAATGATCAACAACATAACATAAGAACGAATCGCATAAATTTGCATANTAGGACTTGATCTCAATCATACAAACAACTGAAAATTTCTCACCATTGTGTAACAATCATATATCCTTTTGGAGACATTAAAACCTATAATTCTACGACCATTGAACTTGTAGATATTTCTTTTCCTCTATAGACCTCACACTCAACTCATTTCACTACCTCTCCTCTTTCGGCAGAAGTTTGATTGTTGTTTGCTTAATTATTTTCTCACCTTTTTAAAACGTCAAAAAAAGGGAAAATAATTAAGCATAGTTGTAATTTTCTTAATATCCTATCGATGCAACTTTCTTTATGATAAACTCTTACTTTTATTAATGAAAATTGAAAATTTTCAATTTTACAAATGACATTATCTAAAGATTAGATATTTTGAGAGGGAGCTTATTCACCACTACACCCAATCAACATACGTTTCTCAGCATCCAAATAGTGAGTTTTGTAAACTATTCCTAGCCTAAAAAGATTTAATTTTGATGATACCAAACACATTGATTATTATGTGTATATTATAAATTATTGACACAAAGATGAATATATACATACTTAATATGCAATTTCTATTTCGATTGGTGCATAAGGATTGGTCAAATTATTGCATATTGTGAATCTCCCTATTTTGTTTTACATACATGTTTTGCATATACACTACGATGATGAATATATTAAACACTTGAAATGTTATAATATTGTGAAATGTATGCCTGCAAGAAAAGCTGGCTACTAACATTCAGGTTGGCGAAGATATGATACCCTGCGTAGAAGGGTGGGCTAAAGGCCTGATGCTAACGATATATGTTGGGAGTCATACTGGATGATATGTTGTGCTTGATGATATACATCTTCTTACACTGCTACTACTTTTATTTTATATCATATTATGGTTACATGTATTATAGCATACATATGTCTATTTAGCATACATATTATTTTATTTTCTGCAGTGATTTCAGTTGTAAATTTTGTGTAACCAAGTGAGCTATAGTTGCTCCCTCTTATTGCCTTTACATGTTTTTAGAAAAAGGTAAGGATCTAATGAAGTTGGTTGATAATACTTGCTGATAGAAATATATTTTATACATATTTTTTTGTGATCGTGATAAATGTGTTTGTTTTGTTGGAATTATTAAAAAATCATGATGAATGATCAACATATTTAAATGTTATAGATGTAAATAGTATTGATGTGTATAAGAAAAATGTGATGGTATCATCTGTAATTTTATTTTTTATACTATATTTTATGACTTAAACACTTTGCGTAATGAAAAAATAGAAGATAATTTTTTTTTTCCAAACAGATTTTGAGATAAATAATCTATCATGTACTTGACGATATAATCTATTTTCGTACTTAGGTTAGCTCAGGTTGGGTCGTGACAAGCCAACTCTCGAGCAAGGATGTAATCGCCTTGATGATCCTCTCACGACCCATGGAGAAGCAACTAATGGGAGTTGGATGTCTCATGGATCGTTGCCTCATCGCCTGGAGAAGATCGATAACTTTTTTGCTCATTCGACAAGGATTTAGTGAGGTGATGAAATGCACAAGTTGTTGGCTTGTATTGAGAAAGTGGAGAGGATGGAGGAGATGGTGACTACTCTTTGATTTGCATGTTTTTTATCCTCCGACATGAGGCTTTGAATGTCGTGTAGGTGTTGACCTCATTTTTTGTGAAGTCCTGTTTCTTTCCTCTCCTATAGGCTAGGATCTAGCCTTAGGGCTTTCCTATTGACTATCCTCCAAACCACTTCTTGACTCTTTTTGTGAGATTACACATGTGTGATTTTAAATCCTCAATAATTGATTAAGTTGATTGAGAACAACAAGTGAAGACTCAAAAAAATGAGTTCCGATTGGATCATAAAGCCTTAGGAACACCATTTTTTACCTTAAATGGACTACTCACACATTCACTACACCATAATTAACTAAATGGTACAAATTTGAGATTATTCGGCACGAGTTGAGCAGCTCGTTACTGGGAGCATTCTGTTTGACATTGATCGCCGCTTAGGCGAGGGTTAATCAACATTAGCTAGCCAGATAGCTTCGGTTGGATCAACTAATGTCATCCACTGCACGACGCTCGATGTTAGCTTAAATTGGCTCGATCGTCGACAAACTTGTCCTGATGACCTCGAATGACGAAATGAACCACGCCATTTTTGACCTTGAATGGACTACTCACACATTCACTACACCATAATTAACTAAACGATACAAATTTGAGATTATTCGGCACGAGTTGAGCGGCTCGTTACTGAGAGCATTCTGTTTGACATTGGTCGCCGCTTAGGCGAGGGTCAATCGACATTCGCTAGCCGGACAGCTCCGGTTGAATCAACTAATGTCATCCACTGCACGGCGCTCGATGTTAGTTTAAAATTGGCTCGAACGTCGACAAACTTGTCCCGATAACCCTGGATGATAAAACGGACCACGCGAGTGCATCCGGAACGTCAATTTCACTTATGAAGGACACCTATATTGTCATAGTTCTGCGCACTGTTGATCTCATTTTAGTAAGGCAAATTTTCTTCTTAAGATTTAGGTTCTAGCCTTAGAACTTTTTCCTTTGACTATCTTAGAATCTTAATGATAAGACCCCACCTCATTTTAGAATTTCAAACCACTTCTTTGCTCTTTTTGGAGTTTCACATGTGTAGTTTTTTACCTCTAACACTTAGGAGGTTAAAACCAATATGAGGGAACTCAAAAAGAGAGTTCCTATAGGACTATTATGCCCTAATGTTGTCATATTCATAGTTTGCACACTCTCACACATAAATTCGCACAAAACACATCAATAACATCATAAATCCCCATAAAACACCTCAACACAACCGACTTTCTGCGCAAAACACATCAATAGACTCAGAAACTAAAAAATCGCCCAATACACCTGGAAACTCAAAAAACTCGCCCAATAACACCACGCGGCGATTTAATTGCGGCGAATAACACCACAGTGACACCCCTTATCGCGGAACTCCAATAACGTGACAATACAACCGCGAATAACACCGCAGATAACGTCCCTTGCCAGCAAAAACTTCAGTAACACGACAATACTACTGCGGGAAACACCAAAAAAATTGCAAAACCTAATAACACCAAAATAAAACCACGGTAATGCAACGGATAACACCCCTTGAACGCGAAAACCCAATAACACGGGAATACTACCTCAGAAACACCGCGGATAACACCAAAGCCGCGTAACACGGTAGCACCCGAATAACACCAAAATTCATAAAAAAAAATATAATAACACCAAAATTCATAAGAAAAAATATAAATGAAAAAGAAAAGAAAAACTTGCCCAGTCCTTTTTCTTTCTTCGGCCCGAGGTCCCCCTGCTCCGGTCTTCGTTGCCCGATGTCTTCTCTCATGCCTTCCCCCCTTCCCGTCGTCCTCACTCCGGTCTTGGTCGCCTCGAATACTCCGCATGTATCTTCCCATTCTTGTCGTCCTCACAAGCCTTTTTTTTATTTTCTCCATCTTTAGCAGTTCTGGTTCACCTCAGGTAAGCATAGTTTAAGCCCTTATCCTCCCTTTGGCTACAAAAAGCCCCACCAGTGGATGGTTTGTTGTTGTTGAAACTTTCGTTGTTGTTCAGTGGGATTTTTCCAGTTTGTTGAAATTCCAATTGGTAAGATCTTTGCGGCTATGTTCATTATTCTTTCCGATTCTTGGGGTTGTTGGATTAAGGTGTCTTGCGTTTTTTCTCACATAAAGATGTAAGAATCCCTCATCTTCACCTTACAACTAATTCTTCATTCGTGTAAATGCCCGAAAAATATTGTTATTTCGTTCGTATGTGAGTAATGCACCTGTTGAATAACTTAAAGTAGGGATTTACTATAAGTTCGTTGATGTTATTTTTGTGTACAGCTTTAGGTTTCTTAGGTAGTATGAGACTAGCTCCCTTAATCTCTCAATGCTTATCAGCCATAATTTTGGAATTAACTTTAATTTAATATATATATACATATATATATATATATATATNATCTTCACCTTACAACTAATTCTTCATTCGTGTAAATGCCCGAAAAATATTGTTATTTCGTTCGTATGTGAGTAATGCACCTGTTGAATAACTTAAAATAGGGATTTACCATAAGTTCCTTGATGTTATTTTTGTGTACAGCTTTAGGTTTCTCGGGTAGTATGAGACTAGCTCCCTTAGTCTCTTCATGCCTATCAGCCATAATTTTGGAATTAACTTTAATTATATATATATATACATATATATATATATATATATGTACATATATATATATATGTATATATATGTACATATATATATATGTACATATGTATATATGTACATATGTATATATATCTGTGTGTGTGTGTAATTTTAATTTAAAAAATCGGACCGGATAAATCTCACATATTTAATAGTTTAAGTAATTGAGCACGATGCCACAAGCAATATATTATCCCAAGAGATAGACATACTACTCGACAGTGGGCTCGATTATATAAACTAAATAATTTATGACATCCGTTTGGTGTGTAAACCTTTTATGTGTGATCGATAAGTTCTCCTACCTAATATAAACATTAGATAGGGTTTATTTTATCTGAGTTTTTAATTCTTATAGAGGCAAGTCTTTATAGTTAATTACATATTCGGCAATTAAAATCACCTAAAAAAAATCTAGATAAAGATTATTGGTTTTATCTTCAAAATTTCAATGTAAAGTTTTCAATGTTGGACCTGGAAAGACAAGTGGGAAAGGATCAAACAGGAGCAGTTATTTAAGAGTCCAAAGGAGTGAAGAATATGGGATGTCACAGATTTAGAGGAGTACCTTGATAACTTCACAAACTATTCTATTGTTTGACTTTATGTTTTGAAGATGATATTATTTAAATGTTAACTCCTGTCAATTTTATTATTTTGGACTTACATTTGCATGATATACGATTATATGAATAAATAGAGAATGATAGGAGGATTTACACCGAACTGAAGGACGACCTCAGAGCCTAAAGAGAGTTAGGACTTAAAGCTACACAATATGTTCGTGTACAAGCCTAAAAATAAAGTGAGGATTTACATCGTGCTAGACGAACCACCTCGAAGTCCTATGGATTTGTTGTTGTTTAAACTAAGGAAAGGTTTAGTTGATGTAAATATATTTCATGTCGGGCCTTGATTCGTCATCAGAAGTTGTCCTTTGTCCGCTTGCAGTCAGTTACAAACTCCTGGTTGTGATGATTGCAAATTCAGGGTTTATATATGAGCATGCAATATTATTGGGTTGGTGGCCTGCCGCGGGATACCACCTAGCATATGTCCTACTGTTGTCTACCCTAGGGGCTTGCAAGTATTGTAAATAAATGTAGAAGTTAAAACAGTAAAAAGGTGCTCTAAAAATGCAGTAAAGTGCAGTAAAATAAAATGTGTGTACCTCGGACTCCTGCCGCTGCTGCAAAAGGTTACTATCACAGATAAAAGCAGGCAAGTGTTGCGAAAAAAGTAAAAGGGCAGGGGACACATATATGAAAGATCAAACCAGGCCATAAGAATCCAGGTTTGGGGCGGGCTCAGAGCTAAGCTATGTGCATTATAATCCAACCTTGAACAGTAACTACCAACCAAACAATCTAAGAAGGGAAATTGCTAACCCAAGCAAAATGATTAACAAGTGGATTTATATAGGTTAACACCCATAATTCTTAATTTGTCATGCATGTAGAATTGAACTTTTGTTTAGCAGTCAAAAGTAGTAGCATCACGAGAAACATTTTTTTTATTATGTTATGTATAGTCCACAAGTTAATCACTCTGATCAAACTAGAACTACCAGCAACCTAAGAAAGCCAACGACAACTTCTTACCAAAAGTTGATGAATAGTATCCTCAGTTTTATTCCCTTACCAAAGGTCGTTGAGGTAGGAGATACTATTCTAATATCCCCTCTTAGCACAAATAAGCATTCTTATCATCGCCCTTAACCACAAACGTTCCAACTTATAGCCTCACTCTAATAATCCATATAACGCCACGTAGAAGAGAGAGGTTGTTCACAAACACAAAGTATGATGTCGTCCATTTTTGTCTGCTCTAAGGGTAGTTTCATGATCATCAAATGCCTCAATCATTTCCGAGTTTACCTCGCAAAGGCGCACCAAAGAAGTTGATATGAGAATTAAGTATTGAATATATGATCACGAAACTATACGTAAGTCGAATATAAGAATACAGTTTTCAAGAATGTTGATTAAATGTAAATCAAGCCCGGGAATTTGCATATTGTAATAAGTCTCAATTGCAAGTGCATGAGGGGTGCATACATGAAGAAATTAAAGTTCATGATCGAAAGGACTTGTAACTTAAACTCCCAAGTCCCAGTATTATATATGTAAATACCCAATAATTGTGCGCTGCATATCAAACTTTCCAAATGCTCAAATGATCAACAACATAACATAAGAACGAATCGCATAAATTTGCATAGAAGAACAACTCAATGCTAGTACATGCAAACTCTAG
>JXCR01146463.1:133100-157365 GCA_002079205.1 Phalaenopsis hybrid cultivar
TGAGCATAAGAGAAGAATAACGAGCAAACCAGAACAGGAATTTTTTTAAAACAAAAGGTAAGCTGTCGAGCAACCAACAGGAATGTCTAGCAAATCAGCAAGAGTATCAAGCAACCCACAAAATCGAAGATCGAGCAAGAACACCGAGAAATCGAGCAAGATTACCGAGAGAACGAGCAAGAAAAACCGGAATCCGTCCTCGTCTCCCTATCCGGCACTCTATCACGACGAGATGAAGCGGGAAGGAGACCTCGCCGGCGAGGACGGCCAGCGACGCAACCAAGGGAGAAGAAAGGGGAAGAAACTTCGGTCGAGAGAAGCTAGACTTTCGAATATGGAAGCGTCGGCCGGAGTATCGACCGAATGAGCTGTGCGGTTTAAATGAAGAGATATTTTTTAATGTATCGATTTTCATGCTATTCTATCCTTCATCTACTAACAAAATACATGTAAAAAATCCATATTTCATAGGTGCTCGTGTAATCCATTTCGTCGTCCAAGATCGTTTAAAAGTTCATCGGTGATCCAACTAATTTAAGCCTAATTCGCATGTGGTGCGGCAAATGATATTCAAAGATCCGATCAGAGTTTTTAGATAAGCAGAATGCTGATAGATCCTTACCTAAGCGACGATCAAAATCTAGCAAAACGCTCTCGACAACAAGTCGCTCAACTCGGGCCGAAGAGTCTTAAATTCATCTTATGAGGTTTTCATTTCATTTTAAATTTGACTTTGATTTAGGTTAGCAAATTGGGTGTGCATTGTGGTGTCTATGTGTTGTGTGACGTGCCCAAGCCACCCAAGGTCAAAAAGGGTGTCCCTAAGGTCCCTTAGGTCTCATGATCTTATAGGAACTCATTTTTAAGTCTCACATGTTGGTCTCAACCACCCAAGTGTTGGAGGTTTAGGATCACCTGCATGAGACTTCAAAAAGAGTCAAGAAATGTTTTTTTGAATTTCTAGCTGGGGTGGGTTTCACCACTAGTCTTTTAGAATAGTCAATAGGAATATCATATGGCTAGATCCTAAGTTCTAGAAGAGGAATTTTGACCTCACCAAAAATGAGGTCAACAAATGAACTTCCAATAGATGTGGTGAGTTGGACAAGCATACCGTGCATATTGGCGTTGTCGAAAGCAATCATCAAAGCTAAGAGAACCATCTAAGCAAATGCACTTAGAGTAGAGCCCGAACTGGAGTTCATATGTAGGATTTCTACCCAGAAATTTGACATGTCCTTTAAAGGTACATTTTTCTTATGTATTTTTGTACTTAATTTTTTATGATATTGTACTTTAATGGAAGATATTTTCATGTTTTTGGATGTCGGTATAACAGGAGAAGAAATAGGATAGAATTGGAGTGAAAACGAAGCAAAATGGAGCAAATTAGGCTAAAGAGAAATCTTTTGATATGGCGCCTAGGCCTTAGATTCTAGCGCCTAGGCGCCAATTTACAGAGAAACTGATGCCTAGGCGCATGCTAGATTTAATGGCTCCCAAGAAGGTGGCACCTAGGCACTAAAACTACTGAGAGCAGTTTTTGGCAATTTTTCATACAAATTGGGGCCAAATTAACAGGAGATTCATTGCATAAATGAGAAGAGAAGGAGAAGGATTCTGAAGGTTAAAGTGCAGGAATTTGAAGAGAGGGTGAGATTTTCTTCTATTTTTTGTTCTTTTCCTTTGGGTATTCTATGAATTCTGCAAGGATTGGTGTAAAAGCGCTAGAAGAACTTGGATATTTTCTTGGGTTGAAGTTTATTTCAGATTTCAGTAAAGGAGATATGTTTTCTTTGCATTTTGATTTGTATTCTGTTAATTTTCATTGTGTAATACTTGTATGTGTTATAAATCAATGTGTTGGTTTGCTTTCTTCATGAAAATTGAGTATTTCTTCATTCCTTTCTCATTGTGATGGTTTATTATTTCATGTTTAATTTATTTGTGCAATCTAGCCAATTGATATGCTAAAACCTATTGTGAACCATAATGACCAGGGAGAGCTATGGATTTCCTCAACTAGTAAGAACCACAATGATTTATTGGGTGAAGAGAAGTAGTCTGTAGATCAGTGAAAATAGATAAAGAGATGGGTTTTGACGGGAGTAAATTGGCGATTTTAGGGTGACAGACTAGAATTTTAACCAATTTGATCTAGGGTTTAAGAACTTAAAGCTAGGTTAGCCAAATTGAGGTCACTAGTGGATACTCTAGGGTGACATGCTAGAATCTATCCAGCATAACCAAAGATTTAAGGGCTTAACTCTAGGTTAATTAAGTTTCTTTATGCACTTGGAAAAGGGTAAATAATATGTATGCTCCTATTTGACACAAGCTTTCAATTAAATTTCTAAGCAATTGGTTCCTACACTAATTAAATTCATTGCAAGAGGAGGGACTTCATCATTATTTGAACTCTTCTACTTTTTTTGACCTAGTGACAATTAGCTTTTTAAGTAAATTTAGAGATGGAATTAATTAGGTAGAAAAGAATAGGCATAACTTAAACCAAACTTATTTCTGGGCTTAGCCTAATTGTAGTAGGCTAGAACTTTTCTTAGGTCTTGCTAGTTTACATTGTTTCTCGTGGGATCAATATTCTGGGTTTTAAAGAAAATCCTATATTATTTGAATGATATGTGCACTTGCGTAAAAAAACCTCGGAGTAGTACTTAATTATGGAAAAATAAACATTACAAACTTTATTAAATATATTTCAGAAGTATAATATTTCATTCATAAAGAACTAGGTGTACGACAGAGTAGTGTCAAGTTTTTGGCGTTGTTGCCGGGGAAATAATGGTTAATTTGATTTTGAAAGCTTTAGTTAAACTAAAATGACATAGATTTGGAAAATTATATTGTAGTTCTTATGTTTGTTAAAAACATTTTAAAATTACTAAAAAAATATTTTTGTGTGTTTTTTTGTTATTTAATTATTAAACCTTTTAATTGAGTATACATGGTTCAAGATCTTCAAGACTAGTGTCTTACGATCCTGAATTAGAAAGAATAGTTAGAATGATTAGAAAATAAAAAGAAAGTTAGCAACTTATAAAAGAAATTACGAATATTTCACATAATAACTTAAATAATCAAATAGCTGAAAATGAACCACATCATTTAAGGAAATATGCATCTCCTACGACATATGAAATTCATCATAGTATACAAACCCCTGCCATAGAAGCTAACACATTTGATTTAAAACCTTCTATCATCTAAATGGTGTTGAATAACCAGTTTAAGAGAACTCCATCTTAGGATCCCAATTTGCATTTATCAAGTTTCTTAGAAATTTGTGCCACATTTAGGTATTATGATATCTCAAACAACACTATTAGACTTAAGCTTTTTTCTTTTTCCCTAAGGGAAAAGGCTAAGATGTGGTTGAACTCCTTAGCACCTAGATCTATTAAACCCTGGGGTGACCTAGCTCATAAATTTCTAGCTAAGTACTTTCCATCTTAAAAAACTGCAAAACATAGAAATGGCATTACCTTAGTTTGTCAGTGTGAAGGTGAATTAACATATGAAGCATGAGAATGATTTAAGGAACTTGTTAGGAAGTGTCCACATCATGCTTTACTTGAATAGTTAATCATTCAAACATTTTATAATGGATTAGTAGGATCACATAGATTTATCATTGACACTGTTGTTGGTGGTTCATTGATGTTGAAAGCATTTGATGAAGCCAACTCTTTAATTGAAGAAATGGCTACAATCAAAATTTTAATGGCTGTCTGAAAGGGTCAATTCTATGAAGGTAGCTAGTGTTTATGATTTGGATGTTATTACAATTCTTGCTTCTCGGGTTGTAGCAATATCTAGAAAGTTAGACAAATCTGAAATGAACCAACCAGGAATTCCTCTAGTATCATCTGACAAATAATTGACCCTAACACTTCGTCATTTAAGAGTTTAAATGTAATAAAAAATAGACCTAACAACCCGTATTCCAACTTTTATAACCCATGTTGGAAGAACCATCTGAAGTTTAACTCGAATAATAATTCTGGGGGTGGGAATCAACAATGGGGAAATAATCAAGGTAACCCTGTAGGAAACTGGAATAACCAGGGTAGTACCAACTATAATCCTTCGTATCCACCAGGCTTTGATAATAATAATTCACAATTTAAGGAGAAAAAGTTATCTATAGAGGAAGTTGTGTTGCAGATGGGAAATCAATTGCAAAGCCAATGTGCTGCTATAAGAAATATAAAAAAATTAATTGGGACAATTTGCTAACTCACTTAGAAATAGGTCCCAAGGAACTCTTCCAAGCAACACTAAGGTAAACCCTAAAGAGATGAAAAAGGAGCAAACTAATCTTGTCTAACTAAGAAGTGAAATAAACTTTGATGTTGAAGTTCAAAAAGAAACTGGGGTTGAGAGAGAGAAGGTGAGAACTGAAAGATTTGAATAGAATTTTTCTAAGGACTTGGAAAAGCCTATCTCCTTAAATAAGATTAATTTAGAGAAACAACCACCTCATTTTCCTCAAAGGCTTAGACAACAGAAGTTGGACCAGTAATTTTCAAAATTTCTAGATATATTTAAGAAATTAACTATAATATTCCTTTCATTAAAGCTTTAAAATAAATGTCAAGTTATGTAAAGTTTATTAATGATATCCTTAACAAGAAGAGGAAGTTTGGAGATCACGAGATAGTTGCACTTAGTGAAGAGTGTAGTGCTATGATCCAGAAAAGCTTCCTAAAAAACTTAAAGATCCTGATAACATTACTTTTTCTTGTGTGATAGCAGAAAGATTATGTGGAAAAGCTTTATGTTATTTATGAGTTAGCATTAACCTCATGCCCTTATCAATTTTCCAAAGAGGTTAGGCTTAGGAGAGATTTCTCTGACTACTATAACCCTTCAATTAGCTAATGGATCAATCACTTATCCAAAAGGGTTATAGAAGACACATTAGTTAAGGTAGACAAATTTATCTTCTTTGTAGATTTCATTATATTATACATGGATGAAGATAAAGAAATACCAATCATTTTAGGGAGACCCTTCCTTACTACTAGACGAGCAATGATAGATGTACATAAAGGTGACTTAATCATGAGAGTTAATGACCGAGAAGTCACTTGCAATGTATTAAAGTCAATGAAGTATCCAACTAAGGAAGAGAAGATGAGTGTTTTAGAGTAGGGATACTTAATTATCTGAGTAATAACCAGTTCAGAGAAAGTTGAGTTAAAAATAGAGCAACAAGAACTGGACTATGAGAATGATATTTATCCCCAAAATAAGTCTCAAGAGATGATCACCAAGGATTCAGACTATGTTTAGGAAAGATTTGAGCTTTTAGAAGGAAAAGGAAATAGTAAACCACTTTATCCTTCTATTGATGAATCTTCTGAACTTGAGATGAAGGAACTTTCTATAAATCTTAAATATGCTTATTTAGAAAATTCTTCTACATTATTGATACACCAAAATAATGTGTTAATTTAAGTATACATTTTATGCTTATTTTTGGTAATATTGTACTTTAAAGAAGGGTGTTTTCATGTTTTTGTTGTAGGTATATCAATTTTAGGCATTTGGAGAAAAAGTAACAAAAATGAAGAAATTTGGAGCCACAATAGAGAACTTTGTGATTCTGGCACCAGAGGCTCCAAATTATTGAGAGCTAGCCCTTGAAGTGCTAGAACTGGCGCCAGAGACGCCATTATATAGAGAAGCAGCGCCTGAAGTGCCAGAATTGACGCCTGAAGTGCTAGAACCCAGAACAACGTGAACTTAAGTAACTTGGCGCCTGAGACGTTAGAATTGGCGCCAGAAGCGCCATAGACGATATTTGATGGACTAAGGTGGTTTGAGACAAATTTTGAGCGGATTTTGAAGGCTTCAAATGTTTCAAATGCTCCATGGAGTGATTCCATGCATCTAGACACTTTGGAAGGCTCATTAATAAAGGGATATGTCTCTTGAATGAATGGGCATGTCTTTTGGGATTCAAAAGGTGTGACTTTTGGAGAGAATTTGGGAGGGAATTTTGAATTCTTTTTTAGAGGAGGCATCTTCTAATTAAAAAGTGAGGGAGTCCAGAGTTGTGAGAGAGGCGACGTAGAGAGTTTTGGTGGTGGCGTGAGAGAGAAGAGAAGGCATGAGATAAAGTGAGGGACTTGGAAATTTTCTTCTAAGGGTTGTAAGAGGAGAGGAAAGTAAGTGGTTTCTTCTTCATTACATTTTTAAGAGAGAATTGAGAGTTCTTGTAAAGAGAAAAAGTGCTTAAAGAGAACTTTTAGGGATTTGCTTGGGAAGGAGTGTGAGATAAGTTGTGTCTTTTATTTCTTTATTTTATAAACTTATTTTTATATATAAATCCGTGTTTTGTTGTTTCCTTCTCATGAATTTTGAGTAGTCTTCTTTATTCTTCTCCCTCTTCTCCCTAATCTGAGATATGGTTTTGTGAAAAATTTATTTTGTTTTATACCGTTTTAAATTTCAATAATTTGTGATGATTCGAACTCTGATCTTCATTAACTTTTTGATTTGACTAATTGAAATGCTAAAATGTGTTGAAAAACATATGATCTGAAAGTTTTATGATTTCTACAACATGGTGAGAGTCACATTCAATTTCATGGGTGAGAATGTAATCCATGGGGTTGAGTTCAAATAAATATGGAAATATACTTTTGTTGGATGCAAAATTGGATAATTGAAGGTCACAGATTAAAATCCCCAATTTGGTCCAGTTGATTACAAACTAATGTAAGATTGTTAGCTCTCAGGCGAGGAAGAAGTGGGAGCTTTGGAGAGAAAGTCGGTATCCTCCCAATCTAACCACAAAAATAGGGACCAAAATCTAGATTATTCAATGTTCTTTATACAATTGAAAGAGGGTAAAGAATAGGATAGCTTCTATTTGACACAATACAATTATATATATATATATATATAAATGATTTTATTTTCTTCACAATCCATATACTCATTGTAAAGGGAAAGGATGTTTTCTTAAATTTGAACTTTTTATCACAAAAACTTTGTTTAGTTTTTATAAGTTTACTTTTGAAGTATAGCAAATAATTTAGTTAACTTAGTTCTGTTAACTGCATCTTATTTAACATACACTCAATTACTTTAGATTTGAATTTTGTATTTAAGTTTTGTAGTTTGAATTTTGTGTTTTACATTATAGCCAAAACAATTTCCAACTCCCTGTGGGATCAATACTTAAGACTCCATTAGAGCCCTTTATTACTTGAGCGATACGTATACTTGCGTTATTATTACGGGTTTGGCAGTTTAAATATTTTAAAAGATAAAATTATTTTTACTAAAGTGATTTTTATTGGGATTGAATTGCATACTTATTATTAGTGTTGTCATGTGTCTTTTAGACTATTAAAAATATTTATAAAAGTGACACACAACAAACAGTGCATCAAGTTTTTGGCGTCGTTGTAGGGGAGTAACGGTAAATTATTTTATAATTTAAAACATTTTATTTGAATTGAAAAACTTATTGTTGTTTAACTTGAATATTTTCATATTTTTAGCGTGTTTGCTTATTTTAATTACTTATTGTGTTTATTTATGCATAGTTTAAGATCTGAAAATTTAGTACCTTACGATTCAGAGTTAGAGAGAACAATTAGAAAAATTCTAAAACAACAAAAAGTAATAGATAATTTTAGCAAAATGACTTGCAATTTTAAATAATTTTAGAAATGAAAATGAACATCATCATAGATCTTTTAGAGATTATGTTAATCCTACAGTAGATGAAATTCATTTAAGTAACAAAATCCTGTTGTAGCTGTCAATTCATTTGAGCTTAAATCTGCTATTATCCAAATGGTACAAAATAATCTGTTTGGGGGAACACCATCTGAAAATCCTATCTTGCACCTTGTTAATTTTTTAGAATTGTGTGCTCTATTTAAATATGATGGAGTGTCGAATGATGTCGTCAGACTTAACCTTTTTCTTTTTTCATTAAAGGATAAAGTTAAGATGTGGTTAAACTCATTAGCACCTGGATCTATCAAAATTTGGGGAGACTTATCACAAAATTTTTATCTAAATATTTCCCACCATAAAAAAACTGTTAAGCTTAGAAATGATATTACATCTTTTTGTCAGTTTGAAGAGGAATCAATTTATGAAGCTTGGGAAAGATTTAAAGATCTCCTTAGGAAGTGTCCACACCATGTGTTGCCAGATTGCTAATTATTCAAATTTGTTATAATGAATTGGTTGGATCTCTTAGATAGATAATTGATGTTGTTGCTGGTGGATCATTAATGTTAAACCATTCGATGAAGTGTATTCGCTAATTGAAGAGATGGATACTAATAATTTTCCATGGCCCTTTGAAAGGGTAAATCCAAACAGAGTTGCTAGTATTCATGATTCTGATGTAATATCTATATTGGATGCCTAAATATCTGTTATATCGAAGAAAATAGATCAATATGGAATGAATTATTCTCAGACACCACATGCACTTGAGGAAAACTCATTGGGACAAACGATAAAATCTCAATCTTCTTATGAGACTTTAAATGCAATAAATAATCATTCTAAAATTTCTTATTCCAATTATTATAATCCTGGTTGGAAAAATCATCCAAATTTCAGTTGGAGTAATAATAACTCTAATAATGCAAATCTGCAATGGGAGAACAATGCTGCGATTGAGAAACTCCAACAACCAAGGAAATCCAACTTATAAACCTTATTAACCTCTAGATTTTAATAATAATTTGAAGAGTAAGGAGAAGAAATTGTCAATGAAAGAATTAATTTTGCGAATGGGAAGTCAATTACAAAGTCAAGAAGTTGCAATTAGAAACATGGAAAATCATTTGGGGTGTATTATGATCTCAAAAATTATAGTTGTGTAAAATTAATGAAGATGACTCCGCTTTGCAGCGATGCCAAAAACTTGGTTCGCTATTTATTAATAAGAAATTGAAGCAATTTATATTGGGATTCTACGCAAGTATATATATCGTTATCAAGTAATACAATACTTTTTGTTTAAGCCCCAAATATCGATCCCACGACAAAGGTTTAAATTTGAGAAGTTAATTTAAATTATTAATTTCATAATAATAAAAAAAGACTACTATACTAATTTCAAATTTTTAAGGTGCTATCAAAACTAAATTATCAAGTACTAGCAAGACTGTAAAGTAAAGTTAAACTATTACTACCAAACTATATTTCTGTGATGAAGTTATCAAATATGAGAAAACATCTTTCACACTACAATGATTTTTTGGTTAAATGAGAGAGATAAGTGGTTTGAATTTGATTGTGCCAAATAGGAGCAATTTTAATTCTCTACCCTTAGTCAAGTGTTATAGAGAATTGTTAGCTAATCTTAATTTTAGTCTCTAAATTCGTGGTTAGGGTGGGAGGATACTGGCTCTCACTCTAGAGCTCCCACTTCCCTTCCCCTGAAGGCTAACTCTCAATTTAGTTTTTAAGCACTAAGACCAAATTGATGATTTTAGTTTATCACCCTAAAATTTCCAATTCTTTTCCCAATAATATATTTTTCCCTATTTATTTGCACCCAATTCCATGAATGAAACACTCCTTCATAAAATTGAATGTGATTCTCACTTTGTTGTAGAACTCATACTTCATTTCCTGGATCATATGTTTCACAACAAATATTAACATTTCAATTGGTCAGATCAAAAATTAAATTAAGAACAGACTGGAAAAGTCATCATAATTTATTTTATATTCTAAAATTGGCACATCCAAATTATCTCTTCATTTCACCATATCTCAGAGTAGGGAGAAAGACAAAGAAAACTACTCAGACCTCATGAGAAAGATACAACAAAATATAAATTTCATAAATAAAAAAAAAGTTTATACAACAATAATAAACAAATACCACTTATCTGTAACTCTTTCTCAAAGAAATTCCCTTGTTGCCTCTCTTGAACTCTTTCTCTATTTACAAGACTCTTGATTTTCTCTTTAAAGATGTATGGAAGAAGAAATATCACTTCTCTCCCTCTCTTAACAACTCTGAGGAGAAAATCACACGTAGACTCACCACATTAACAAATAGAACACTCCAGTAAACTCAATTAACCTCTAGCCCCCTCTAATTACTACTTTTTCTAAGCAATTTTTGATCTAAATAAAGCATAATGTCAGTTTCTAAGAGGTGCCTCCAATAACTCTTCAAAAAGCATCCAAATTCATCGAATATTCTAGAATTACACCCAGCACCGATCTTGGCACCGTCAGCAACCACGATGGCATCATCGGCGCCCATGGCCTGAATTTAATTCCATGCTCTCTGTCAAATGACGTCGTCAGCGCTGAATATTATTTTTCCAAAAGCCATTTTAACTCCAAATTCCATCCTTTTTGCTTCAATTTTGCTTCAAGTCCTAAAAATCATCAACCTGCAACAAAAAATAAAAAATACATTCCTTTAAAGCACAATATCACAAAAAATGAGTATAAAATATGGGTCTAAAAAGGCATATATTTTTTGTGCATCAAAATCCCCCAAACTTAAATGTTACTTATCCTCAAGTAACTCCTTTACTACATAAAAATATGACTTATGGCAAAGAGTTTTAACTTCTAAATTTTCATATTTTGGTCTTCTAAATATAATATCATAACTTAAGAAAAATTTAAAATAACTCCACTTAATATTAAAGGTATAACAATATCTAGCAGTCAAGTCTAAGATTTCTGATTCTTTATTTTTTTCATGGAAAATTGTAAATTGTCATATTAAAGCCACTTAAAATATCCATATGAAAAAGAACTTCATGAAAACTTGATTAGTAAATATGTAATGCTTAAATACAAGTTTAGAGAATGTAGCCAAGCCTTCTTCCTTAAGTTGATTTAAGTGAAGCCAATTTTTGATTAAGCATCTCCTCAAGCTTCTCCTCACATTTTTTCTTTTCTTTTATTTTTCTTTTCTTTTAGGATCATTAAGCATCTCCTTAAGTAAACAACCCTACTCCTACTTCCCGATCTCCATCCAACATGAGATTCATAGGTTTTAATGTTTGCAGGCCCAATCAGTTTAAGAGTCTCAATCCTTTACTCATTAATTCTAAAATCAACTCCTACCTACTCACATAATGTGAAGATCAGGGCAGGGTGTGTTAATCCACCAGTCATCTCATCCAAGGCAATATAACGAGTGTTTCTATAAAAAATAGAGCCGACATCTATCATACTCATTTGTTGAATACAGAAGTTTAGGATGACTCTATTCCTAGTAACTTCTTTATGGTGGTACGTAGGTATCATTATGGCTGATATAAAGTAATGTCAGACCTTCGAAACTACATTTAACATAGAAGCAAGGAAGTTTACCATAACATTACTCTTCACCTTCCAAGCTCCTTTCCCATCAGTAAGAAATGAAATAACTTTTTCCAGGGCCTCATTTGTAGCAGAGAATGCTTTGTACTGACAGCTATATACATCCCGCAACTGATAAAATTCATTAATTCTCCTAAGGGTGAATTCAACCATTTTACCACGAATATAGATGTGGTCATCAGAAGTCTCCCTAAATTTGGCATAGAACTCCATGACTACACCAATAATAGCCTTGACAGTAAAGTAACAGAAATTATCCCACTGCCGAGAAATAATCAATCTCTCGACTTCACCACCTGGATTTTTGAATGCTCGATCCTGAATTAATTTCTTTCTTATAAGAAGACTAATGAAACAAATGCTAGATTTGTAGTTGACAAATTTTTTATCATCAAAATCCACTTTTCGCTTTTTTTTACTCATCCTTAGTGTCATAACAATTTTTCTAGAAAAATGGTAAAATCCAAATAAATTCCAAAAATCACAAAATGGAATGTTCTAAACTTAAATCCACTAAGAAAGTGTTTTTCACCAAAGAATTTTCTCAAAATCTTCCCAAAAATTTCAAAATTTTGGATTTAGGCAATGTAGAAGAAATTCTTGGTGAAAATTAAAAATTTTGAGTTCAAAGTGTAGCTCTTACTTAGAGAAGATGAAATCCAAACTTCTTTTATGTTCAAATCACCTCAAATCCAAGAGCTAGCAAACCCAAAGGGTGTAAACCGAAGGTTGAAGGTGATCGAAAGGGTAAAAATAGTGTTTTTACTGTGCAAATTGCAGAATTTTAAGGGATTAGGGAACTTTCGTTGGCGCCAGAGCCAAAAATTTCAATTTCTCACCTTTTTGCAATTTCAGTTGTTTCCAATTCTCTCTAACGTCAATTTAGTCTTTTTAAACAATAATATTAATTCTTAATTAGTCCACAAACAAATGTTTTACAAACAACACAAAAACTAACTTTTATATATGAAATTCCAAACTTTCACAAACATAGATTTTCAATCACACTCACACATACTTAAAGCAAATCACACTCTAATTCAATGTCAAAATCAAGCCACAACACTAGAACGTTGAAAACTAAACTAAACATACAATAAAGTTTTATGAGTTTAAGGAAAATAAAATTCAACACAATCACACACAAAGTTTTAAAGCAAATCCAACACAATTACATTAAAAACATAATTAATTTTAAACAGCAGAGAGTCCAACTACTTCAATTACTCCTCTTCATCTTGTTCTCCTCCTCTAATATCTACCACAGACTAGTAATGGACCTACAAATTGTAGAAGGGTTAGTACAAGAATTAATCAGTCAAATTTTCATCTATCTATTCATTCTTCTTGAACATCTGCACCAAACCTGCTTCAATTATTCCTGTATGATCAATGTTTTCCTTCATACTCCAATCTAAGTGATCAAAAAGGTAATTAAGATTTCCTATTGCATTCATGATACTCTGAAGTTCTCTTTCTAGTTTCTTCATTTACTTCTCCAAAACTATTAAAATTCCAACTATATAAGGCATTAAGGGTGTCGAAGCATGTGATGAATGATCCAAGATAATATCCAACGCTTCATTTCTATTCTCAATATAGTTTTCATCAATAGGATCCATGGCCTCCCAGGGTAATAATAATTTTTCCCAACTTTCATATGACACTTGAGATTGGCTACAAAGTAAGAAGATTGTAGAAGGATGCCCTAGTCCATATGTCGGCCCATTCATAATAATACCCATGATAGATTTGAAAATAATTGATCCCATATCAATGGGCTTTCCCATTTGATTGCAATAGTTTAAAATTGCACTTTCTTTTGTAACTCTACTAATTTTCATTGTAGGGAGTGGTTTTACAGAGATGAAGAATTTTCATTGCTTATATATTGGATTAAGTAATGAAGCAGAGAAACTAACATGCCCCTCGTCTCTGATTTTCCAATTATCATTTTCATCCGTCAGAAATTGGTATACAGTATACATCATATCCTTCATTAGTATAAATTTCATATAATGATAGATCAACATGCTTTCTATCATAAACATATTGTTAATTTGAGATAGAGTAAATGGTACACCCTTACCTCGAACAAAGACAACTCCTTGGTTAATTCCATGTAGGTTAGCGTAAAATTCTTTTACCAGTGGAACAACTACTACAGCGGTAGTGTAGCATAGAACTTCCCAATATCTCTATACTATGATTTCCTTAATCTGAGAACTTGGATTACTCAATCCATGATTGACAAAGCCTCTCTCCTTAATAAGTCTCTTCTTAGTGATAAATTTGTCGTATAATCTTTGCGAGTCAAAACTAATGAACTTTCTTCTATAGAAAACTCCATACCTTGAAGTGTTTCTAGAATTGGAAGCCATGGATTTTGAAATTTGAAAGTTTTTGGTCATCCAAAATAGTTTTCATGCCTTTAAAAAGACTTCTAGGAGGTTATTTTGAAGTGAAATCCTGCCAAAGTCCGCTAAATTTGTCTTGAACTGCCAAAACCGCATTACAAATTTCTTTAATCTTTAACTACAGTTCCATAAAGATAAACTTTAATCACATTGAATGGTCCTAACCATCTAGATTTCAATTTTCTTGGAAATAATCTCAATCTAGTATTATATAATAGAACCTCTTGTGCGGGCTTAAATTTTTTTTTTATAATCTTCTCATGATACCATATTCTCATTTTCTCTTTATAGATTTTTGCATTACCATATGCTTCATTTCTATTTTTCTTAAGTTCATTGAGTTGCAACAATCTTTTCTCACCAACATCCTTTAGATTAAAATTAAATTTTTTAATAGCCTAAAATGCTTTATGTTCCAATTCTACTCGTAAGTGGCATCTTTTACCAAAAAATTAGTCTATATGGGGACATTCCAATAAGAGTCTTATAGGTAGTTTTGTATGCCCATAGTGCAGTATCTAATCTAGCAGATCAATCCAATCTATTGTGATTTACAGTTTTTTCTAAAATTCTCTTTATTTCATGATTTGATATTTCTACTAGGCTGTTAGTCCAGGGATGATAAGCAATAGAGAATCTATGCATAATATTATATTTTCTAATCAATTTCTCGATCCTCTTATTCCTAAAATGGGATCCTTCATCTGTAATAATCACTCTCGACATTCCATATATTGTAAAAATGTTTTTATTTAAAAATTTAGAAACACTCCAAACATCACATTTAGCTACAATAATAGCTTCAATCCATTTGGACATATAATCAATAACAAGAAATATATATAAATTTCTAAATGAAGGCATAAATGATCCCATAAAATCTAATCCCCACACATCAAAAATTTTAACTTCCAATGTGTAATTTAGAGGTAATTTATTTCTTCTAGAAATATTTCCTAGTGCTGACATCAATCACATGTTTTAATATATTCATTAACTTCTCTAAAAAGAGTATGTCAATAAAATTCAGCTTGCAAAATTTTATGTTCAGTTCTACTAGTTCCAAAATGTTCTCTAAAATTAGAAACATGATATCGTTCAATTATTTGTTTTATTTCTTTGTAAGGCACACATCTTCTAATGATTAAATATTTACACTGTTTATATAAATGTGGGTCATCCAAAAAATAGATAGAATTTTGAATCATAAATAAATTTCTTTAACTGTTGATTCTTAACATCTGGTGGTAGAATATCACTTACAATAGAATTTACTATATCGGCATACCACGGTATATCCTTTATATCAATATTATACAATTGTTCATCAGGGAAAGTTTCCAAAATTTCATTTGCAAAATTAGTTAATATTTCTTGTTCTAGTCTAATTAATCTACGTATAATATTATATTTTCTAATCAATTTCTTGATCAGCTATTTGATTATCATTTTTTTACTATCTACTACCACTAAATTGAACTCTTACAGCAGAAGTATCCATCTAATTAGTCTACGATTAACATCCTTTTTTTGCATCAAATATTTGATAGTTGAATGATTTGTATGCACTATACATTTGGCTCCAATTAAGTAAGGTCTAAGCTTATTAAAGGCATAGACAATAACTAATAATTCTCTTTTACTAGTGGTGTAATTAATTTGAGCATCATTTAGAGTTTTACTAGCATAATATATTACTTTAAAAACCTTGTTATACCTTTTCCCTAAAACAACTCCAATAGCATGATCACTAGCATCACACATTATTTTAAATGGTTTCTCCCAATCAGGTGGAACTATTATAGGAGTGGTTATTAATTTTTCTTTCAACAGTTCAAATGCTTTTATGCATTCCTCATTAATATTAAATTTCGTATCCTTTTCTAAAAGTTAGCATAATGGCTTAGTAATTTTTGAAAAATCTTTTATATAACGCATGTAGAAACCAACATGTCCTAGAAAACTTCTTACCCCTCTAACCATGGTAGGAGGCGATAATTTCTCAATAACCTGAATTTTTGTTGGATCTACTTCCATGCAATTTTTAGAAACTTTATGCCCAAATACAATTCCTCCTGCAGCCATAAATTGACATTTTTACCAATTTAGTACTAAGTTGATTTTTTCACATAAATCCCAAATTTTTTTCTAAATTATTTAAACATAATTCAAATGAAGTTCCGAATAAAGAATAATCATCCATAAATACTTCCATTCCACATTCAATTAAATTATTAAAAATTGACATCATACATCTTTGAAATGTCGTAGGCGCGTTACATAGTCCAAAAGACATTCTACGAAAAGCAAATGTTCCATTAGGGCTTGTAAATGTTATTTTTTCTTGATTCTCAAGAGCAATCAAAATTTGGTGATACCCGATATATCCATCTAGAAAATAGTAATATTTGTTTCCAGCCAATCTTTCCAACATTTGATCTAGAAAGAGTAAAAGAAAATGATCTTTCTTGGTGGTCATGTTTAATTTTCTATAGTCTATACAAATTTGCCAACTAGTAACTTATCTTATTTGAAGTAATTCATTTTTCTCATTTACTTTAACTGTCACTCCTCCTTTCTTTCGAACACAGTGAATTGGACTTACCCAAGCACTGTCTGAAATAGGATATATAATTCCATCTTCTAACCATTTTAAGATTTCTTTTTTAAAACCTTTTTTCATTATTGGGTTTAATCTCCTCCGAGGATTAGCTTTAGGTTCGTATTATTCATCTAATAGAATTCTATGCATACAAATTGAAGGACTGATTCCTTCAATATATGCTAAAGTCCATCCAGAGATCTTTTTATATCTTTTTAACATTTCTACTAATTTTTTTTATTGAATTTCAGTTAAATCAGAAGATATATTAAAAGGAAATGTGGATGAATCTTCTAAAAACATATTTTTTAAATGGGCAGCTAATACTTTCAGTTTAAGTTCAAGTGGTTTAATACTTGAAGAAATAAGATTTTTATTATCAATTTCTAAAGGGTCTAAAGTTTCAAATTTGTCTTGAACATAATCAAAATTCTCTTCTTTTATTTCATTCTCATTCTCAAAATACTCTTCTTGCCTTAATTTTTCTTCAAACATTCCCTTAAATCGCTCATTACTTAAATAATCAGTAACTTCCATTCTAAAACATTAATTATCTTTTTCTAACGTAGGATATTTCATAGCTTTTTCTATATTAAATGTTACTTCTTGATCATTGACACACATTATTAATTCTCCTTTTTGCATATTTATCACAGCTCTCCCTATTGCAAGAAATGGTCTCCCTAAAATAATAAGAATCTCTTTATCTTCCTCCATATCTAATACAATAAAATCTATTGGAAAAATAAATTTATCCACTTTCACTAATACATGTTCTATAACTCCTTTAAGATAAGTTATTGATCGATCAGCTAAGTGAAGAGTTACAGTAGTAGGGGAAATCTCTCCTAAATATAAACGCTTAAAATTTGATAGAGGTATTAGGTTAATACTAGCTCCTACATCACATAAGGCTTTTCCAAAAAAATTTTCACCAATAGCACAAGGTATAGTAAAACTACCAAGATCTTTTAGCTTTTCAGAAAGCTTTTTCTGAATAATAACTCTAACCTCTTCACTAATTGCAATGGTCTTGTGATCTACAAACTTCTTTTCCTTGTTTAGTATATCCTTCATAAATTTCATATAACTTGGCATTTGTTCCAAAGCTTCAATGAAAGGAATATTTATCATTAACTTTTTAAGGATTTCCAAAAATTTTGTAAATTGTTTGTTTTATTCTTCTGTTTCAATCGTTGAAGAAATGGAGGTAGCAGATTTTCTAAAGAAATTTGTATTGATTTATTTTCATCATTGTCGCTTTCAATTTCTTCCTTCTCCTCCTCAACTTTAGATTCTCTTTAGATTCTTGTTTCCACTTATTTTCTACTTTGTAATTGAATAACTTTAATTTGCTCTTTATTTTGATCTTTTGTATTAACTTCAACAGTACTCGAAAGAATTCTTGAAGGTTTATTACTAAGTGTAGTAGCAATATGTCCTAATTGATTTTCAATATTCCTAATTGTAGCCCCTTGATTTTATATATGATTTCCCATGTTTAACATTATTTCTTCATAGTCAACTTCTTCTTCTTAACTTGAGAGCTATTGTTAAACCCAGGAGGATAATAAGGTTTATTGTTAGGATTCCCTTAGTTATTTAAATTTTCTGAGGGGTTCACCGAATTGTTATAATTATTCCAACTAAAATTAGGGTAATTTTTTCATCCAGGATTATAATAATTAGAATAAGGATTATTATTGCAATTATTTATAGCATTGAAAGTTTCATAAGATGATTGATTATTAATTATTTGTCTTAGTGAATTTTCCTCCAGCATTAGTGGTATTTGAGAATAATTCACTCCAATTTGATCAAACTTTTTTGATATAGTAGCAATTTGAGATGCTAAAATAGACATCGCATCATAATCATGAATACTAGCCACTCTCTTTGTATTTACCTATTCAAAGTGCCATTGAAAATTGTTAGTAGTCATTTCCTCTATTAAAGAATATGCTTCATCAAAAGGTTTTGACATTAATGATCAACCTGCAGTAGCATCTATAATAGATCTAAGTGATCCTACTAATCTATTGTAAAAAGTTTGAATTATTAACCAATATAGGTAAAGCATGGTGTGGACATCTCCTAAGGAAATCTTCAAATCTTTCATAGGTTTCATATATCGATTCCCTTTTGAACTGACAAAAAGATGTAATATCATTTCTAAACTTAGTGGTTTTTTAGGGTGAAAAATATTTAGCCAAAAATTTTTGTGATAGTTCTCCCCAAGTTCTAATAGATCAATGTGCTAATGAATTTAACCAACTTTAGCTTTATCCTTTAATGAAAAATGAAAAAGTCTGAGCCTGAGAGCATCATTAGACACTCCATCATATTTAAAAGTAGCACATATTTCAAGAAAATTTGCAAGTTGTAAATTAGGATCTTTAATAGGTGTTCTTCCAAACTGATTATTTTATATCATTTGGATAATAACAAGTTTAAGCTCAAATGAATTAGTTGCAACATCTGGATTTTAAATAGTCAAGTGAAGTTCATCTGTTGTAGGATTGGCATAATCTTTTAAAGGTCTTTGTTGATTTCCATTTATTTGATTATCTATGTTATTCACCATTTCGTTCAAATTTCTGATTTCTTTTTGTTGTTTTTAAACTTTTTTAATAGTACGTTCTAATTATAAATCATAAGGTATTAAAACTTCAGATCTAATACTACGTATAAAAAATATAATAAACAAAGAAAAATTTCTTAAAAATACTCTTAAATGATTTTTTTTTATTTTTTTAATGATTTTTAATCTTTTTTATATTTATCGCTAAATTTCCTAATTTATCAAATCTATTTAATTTACTGTTACCTTCCCCGACAACAACGCCAAAAACTTGATCCCAAAAATTATAGTTGTGTAAAATAAATGAAGATGACTCGGCTTTGCAGCGATGCCAAAAACTTGGTTCGTTATTTATTAATAAGAAATTAAAGCAATTTATGTTGGGATTCTACGCAAGTATACGTATCATTATCCAGTAATACATGACTTTCTATTTAAGCCCCAAATATCAATCCCACGCGGAAGGTTTAAATTTGATATGGTAATTTAAATTAAGAATTTTACATAAATAAAGAAAGTCTTCTATACTAATTTCAAATATTTAAGGTGCTATCAGAACTAACTTATCAACTACTAGCAAGACTGTAAAGTAAAGTTAAACTATAACTATCAAACTATGTTTTTGTGATAAAGTTATCAAATATGAGAAAGCATCTTTCTCACTACAATGAGTTTTTGGTTAAATGAGAGAGATAAATGGTTTGAATTTGTATTGTACCAAATAGGAGCAATTTTAATTCTTTACCCTTAGTCAAGTGCTATAGAAAATCGTTGGCTAATCTTAGGTTTAGTCTTTAAAACTGTGATTAGGCTGGGAGGATACTGACTCTCACTCCAGAGCTCCCACTTCCCTTTCCTTGAAGGCTAACTCTCGCTTCAGTTTTTAAAAACTAAGACTAAATTGGGGATTCTAGTCTGTCACCATAAAATCTCCAATTCTTTGCCCAATAATATATATTTCTTTATTTATTTACACCAAATTCCATAAACAAAACACTCCATCATAGAATTGAATGTGATTCGCACTTTGTTGTACAACTCATACTCCATTTCCCGAATGATATGTTTCACAAAAAATATTAACATTTCAATTGGCCAGATTGAAAAGTAAATTAAGAACAGAGTGAAAAAATCATCACAATTTATTTTATATTCTAAAATTAGCACATCCAAGTTATCTCTTCATTTCACCATATATCAGAGTAGGGAGAAAGACAAAGAAAACTACTCAGACCTCATGAGAAAGATACAGTAAAATACGAATTTAATAAATAAAAGAAAGTTTATACAACAATAATAAACAAATACCACTTATCTATAACTCCATCTCAAAGCAAATCCCTTGTTGCCTCTATTGAACTCTTTCTCTCTTTACAAGACTCTTGATTTTCTCTTTAAAGATGTATGGAAGAAGAAATCTCTCACTTCTCTCCCTCTCTTAACAACTCTTAGGAGAAAATCACACTTAGACTCACTACACTAAATAATAGAACACTCCAGTAAACTCAATTAACTTCTAGCCCCTTTTAACTACTACATTCTCTAAATAAAGCATAAGGTCGGTTTTATAAGAGGTGCCTCCAACAACTCTTCAAAAAGTGTCCAAATTCATTGAATCTTCTAGAATTTCGTCCAGTAATGACCTTGGCACCGTCGACGTCCACAATGGCGATGTCGGCGCCCGTAGCCCAAATTTAATTCTGTGCTGTCTTTCAAATGGTGTCGTCAGCGCTGAGTATTTTTTCTAAAATGCTATTTTGACTCCAAATTCATCTTTTTTGCTTCTTTTTTGCTTCAAGTCCTAAAATTCATCAATTAGTAATAAAACATAAAAAATATCTTTCTTTAAGGCGCAATAGCACCAAAAATGAGTATAAAGTATTTGTTTAAAAATGCATATATTTTTGGTGCATCATATTGCTACTGCACTTAGCAATAGACCTCCAAAAATGTTGCCTAGTAATGTTGAAGTAAATCCTAAAGATCAGAATAAAGATTAAATTAAAGCTATTCAACTGAGAAGTGGAAAAGAATTAGAAACAAAAGTTTAAAAAGAGGTGGAGATTGAAAAATCTCATGAACATTTTCAGTTTGAGTCAGAATGTCCTATTAAACCAATGAAAATTACTGTAGAAAGACCACCACATCTATTTCTTAAAAGATTGAAGTAAAAAGAACAAAAAATAACCAATTTTCAAATTTTTTGGAAATATTGATGAAATTAACTATAAACATTCCATTTGTTGAAGCCATGGAACAAATGCCAAGCTATGTGAAGTTTATGAAGGATGTACTTAATAAAAAAGGAAGTTTGTAGATAATGAAATTATGCACTTAGTGAAGGGTGTAGCGCTATAATTCAGAAAAAGCCTCTTGAAAAACTTAAAGGTCTTGGTAGTTTTACTATTCTTTGCACTATTGACAAAAGATTTTTTATAAAAGCTTTATGTGATTTAGAAGCTAGTATTAATCTTATGCATCTATATATTTTCAGAAGGTTGGGTTTACGAGATATTTTACTTACAACTGTAACTCTTCAGTTAGCTGGTCGTTCAATTACCTACCCTAAAGGAGTTATAGAAGATGTTTTGATAAAGGCTGATAAATTTATCATTCCTGTGGATGTTATTATACTAGATATGGAGGAAGATAAAGAATTTCCTATCATTTTAGGAAGACTATTTCTTGCCACTAGAAGAGCTTTGATAGATGTGCAAAAAAGAGAACTAACTATGAGAGTTAGTGATCAAGAAATTACCTTTAATATTGCAAAATCAATGAGATACTCTGCAGAAGAGTGAGATATTGAATGCTTCAGAATGGATATAAATGACTATTTAAGCCATTAATATTTCATGAACATTTGAAAAGAATATTTGAAATATGAGAATGAGGATAAAATTCAAGAGGAATCTATGGAAGTGAGTAATGAAGAATTGGATTATGTTTAGAAACAATTTGAAATGTTAGATCCTACAAATAATACTACAAATTTTATTTCATCTATTGAGAAACCTCCTGAACTAGAAATGAAAACACTTTCTATGCATTTAAAGTATGCATTTTTAGGGGATTTATCCACATTACCTATTATTGTATCCTCAGAATTAACTAATAAGCAAGAATAAATGTTGTTGGAAACTTTAAGAAGATATAAGAAATCCTTTGGATGAATATTAACTTATATTAAAGGAATCAGTCATTCAATTTGTATGCATAGAATTTAATTGGATGATTATCATGAACCAAGAGCTGATCCTCAAAGGAGATTGAACCCTATGATGAAAGAAATTTTCAAGAAAGAGATTTTGAAATGGTTAGATGCTGGAATAATATATCATATTTCGGATAGTGTTTGGGTGAGTCCATTTCACTGTGTTCCTAGGAAAGAAGGTGCGACTGTTGTGACAAATGAGGATAATTAATTAATACCAACAAGACAAGTCACCGGATGAAGAATTTGCATAGATTACAAAAAATTAAATTTGGGCACCAGGATGGAATACTTTTCTTTAACCTTTGGAACAGATGTTGGATAGACTGGCTGGGCACAGATATTTTTGCTTTCTTGAAGGATATACTGTCTATCATCAAATACCTATTGCTCTAGAGGATCAAGAGTAAACAACATTTACTGGTCCATATGGAACTTTTTATTTTCATAAATCCCCTTTGAATTATGTTACACAATTATAACATTTCAAAGATGTATGATATTAATTTTTAGTGATTTAATTGAAAAAGGGACCGAAGTCTTTATGGATAATTTTTTTTGTGTTTGGAACTTAATTTGAAACATGTGTAAATCATTTAGAAAAAGTTCTAGAATGATATGAAAAGATGAATCTAGTGTTAAACTAAGAAAAATGTCAATTCATGGTTGTAGAAGAAATTATACTTGTGCATAAAATTTTAGAAATTGACATGGAAGTAAATCCTGCAAAAATACATGTTATATCTAACCTACCATCACATACTACTGTAAAGGGAGTTAGGAGTTTTTTAGGACATGCTTGATTTTACATGTGATATATTAAAGATTTTTCAAAAATTATGAAGCTTTATTCCAACTTCTGGAAAAAGATATAAAATTTGATTTCAATCAAGAGTGCCTTAAAGCCTTTGAAACATTGAACGGAAAGTTGATCACTGCTCCTATAATTTTTTCAATTGATTGGGAGAAACCTACTGAACTAATGTGTGATGCAAGTGATTATACAATTGGAGCTATTTTAGGACAAAGATATGACAAAAATTTTAAAGTTATATACTATGCTAGTAAGACTCTTAATGATGCTCAAATTAATTGCACCACTACTGAAAGAGATTTATTAGTCATTGCTTATACTTTTAATAATTTTAGGGCATATTTAATTGAAGCTAAATGTGTTATGTATACTGACCACTCGACTATTAAATATATGATGCAAAAAAAAAGGATGAAAAACTAAGATTAACTAGATGGGTACTTCTGATGCAAGAATTTGATTTTGTGGTAGTTGATATGAAAGGAACTGATAATCAAATTGTTGATCATTTGTCTAGGCTGGAACAGGAAGAAACATTTAATTTGGAAAAAAATAATTAATGAAACATTTCCTAATGAACAACTTTATGTTGTTAAAGGATGGGAAATACCGTGGTATGCTGATATTGTAAACTATATTGTTAGTGGTATTTTACCATATGGATTGACAAAACAACAAGAAAAGAAATTCATTCACGATGCAAAATTTTACTTTTAGAATGACCCATATTTGTATAAATAATGGAAAGATTTAGTTATGAGAAGATGTGTGCTTTATACAGAAATTCAAAACAATATAAAAAATGTCATGATTCTGAATTTGTAG
This sequence comes from Phalaenopsis hybrid cultivar, assembly GCA_002079205.1. NCBI lineage: Eukaryota > Viridiplantae > Streptophyta > Magnoliopsida > Asparagales > Orchidaceae > Phalaenopsis > Phalaenopsis hybrid cultivar. The sequence goes on from JXCR01146463.1 coordinate 156,921, forward strand.
ATCATTTTAGGAATGATAGAACTGTTCACAAAATTTTACAATCTGGATTTTATTGGCTTACTTTATTTAGAGATGTTAATATATATATATATACATAGATATATGTATATATATACATAGATATATGTATGTATATATATATATATCTATGTATATATATATACATATATTTATGTATATATATACATATGTATATGTATATACATACATATATCTATGTATATAATATATATACATATGTCTATGTATATATATACATATATCTATGTATGTATATACATATATCTATGTATATATATACATATATCTATATCTATATCTATACATATACATATGTATATATATACATATATCTATATCTATACATATACATATATCTATATCTATACATATACATATATCTATATCTATACATATACATATATCTATATCTATACATATACAT